>KZ062286.1:0-48941 GCA_002091835.1 Anopheles maculatus
GTAAATTGATCGGTTGTGATCGAAGCAACTGCTTTTACGCTGCTGACAATCATGTGACCGCGTGTGCGCTATCATTGTTCTTTTTTTTTTATTGCTCGTTTTAACACATTCAATTGTCATCAACATTGATGTTTCGAAATCATTTCATGTAGTACAAATTTCTGATTGCAGTTCTTTGGCTGTTTTTGGTTGTTTGGCGGCTCCAAATCATCTTAAAATGCTATAAAATACTGTTTTGTGCTACTTTCTATATGTGTCTAACTGGACGATTTCTGATATTTATTTTTAGTTCTTCAACATTCGAAACAACTTCCAAACGCCTTTTGCCTATCAGTAGTTTAAAAATGTCCGCTTCATGTGACATTTCTCACCATTCACACGCCATCCTAATTATCGGTCAAGCGACCAAAATTTGGACGTAACCTTACAATTTCCAAGTATCATGTGCGCAAGTGTAAAGTGAATCCTGTAATTATCTTTTCCTTGTCATTCCATCTGTAATAGTTCATGATGATGATTCGAGCATTTTTTTTATGTAGAGCTAACCTACCACCCATACAGTATGGCCAAGGAATGTTCACAACTATAATGTCCTCTAATGATAGTTGTATGTTTTTAGTTTCGTAATAAGCTGTTTGATTTATGTGTATTTTCTGTACATTGTTGTAGGTTTAGTTAAGTTTATAACACCATTCAAAATTGTTGATGTTGCTCGATGTTCCGTATAACTATTATTGTTTGTTGCTTGTCACTTTAATTTTGCCTTGCATTAGATAATACCTTTAATAGCTTCTTTCACTTATATTTTACATGTTTTTCACCACAAGAGTATAGCTTTTTTAAACATTTGTAGCAGAAACATCAAAGAATAATCAATTAATGTATGTAACACTTCTATCATTTACTCTGCTACTGCTATCTTACGTCCCCTAGTTGGATGAGATTGGGCTTTCTAGTCGATCCGCGTGGAAAAGTACCGGTCAAGGTAGTTGCCCGAACATTCGCCTCTGGTAAGAAACTCATTGGAATTCTTTTTCCTCACAATAAACTTCACTAACCGAAACACCTTGTCTTCATTGTACTCTATGCTAACAGGCAAAACAGAAAAACTAGTCTATCAGATTCTTTCCGATTTGGGTCTACCCAGTGGTAAAAATGACGTGATCGAGAAAGCTGACTTTACGTTCGAAAAGTTCTACGAACTGTACCACAAGATCTGCCCCCGTAACGACATCGAAGAGCTGTTCCGGTCCATGTAAGCCAGCGCGATTGATCTCTGGGACGATAAATAGGGCGTCCAAAACCGTACTCACTTTTCCTTTCTTTTCACTTACAGCACGCAGGGTAAAGCGAACTCCATCAATCTGGATCAATTTATCAACTTTCTCAATGAAAAGCAGCGTGATCCACGGCTGAACGAGATTCTCTATCCGCTGTACGATGAAAAGCGAGCGCTCGAAATTATTACCACGTACGAGCAGAACGATGAAGCACGGGAAGCGAGTAAGTGTGCAACGATCGCAAACCGGCGTACGAATACGGCGATACACTAACACATTTCTGCTTTCTGCTGCTCCACAGAAACCCTCACCAAGGACGGCCTGATTCGGTACCTTATGTCGGACGAGAATGCGCCCGTCTTTCTCGACCGGCTCGACATCTACATGGATATGGATCAACCGCTGTCCCACTATTACATCAATTCGTCCCACAACACGTACCTGTCCGGCCGTCAGTTCGGTGGCAAAAGCTCGGTCGAGATGTACCGCCAGACACTGCTGGCCGGCTGTCGGTGCGTCGAGCTAGACTGTTGGGATGGCAAGGGCGAAGATGAGGAACCGATCATCACGCACGGTATGGCCATGTGTACCGATATTCTGTTTAAGGATGTGATCTACGCGTTGCGCGACACCGCGTTCGTCACCTCCGACTATCCGGTGATCCTGTCGTTTGAAAACCATTGCTGCAAATCACAGCAGTACAAGCTGGCCAAGTACTGTGACGAAATTCTCGGTGATCTGCTGCTAAAGGAACCGATTCAAGACTTTCCGCTTGAACCGGGCGCAGTACTACCGCCACCGTCCTTACTCAAGCGCAAGATCCTCATCAAAAACAAGCGCCTAAAGCCGGAGGTGGAAAAGAAGGAGCTCGAGCTGTTCCTGCAGGGTGAGTTCGTGATTGAGGACGAAGACAAGGAGGATGCTAGTGCGGTTGTAGATGCGACCAAAATTGCGGAACTAGCAGCCCCTGCGGCAACCGCCGTAGCACCGGTAGCAGCCGCAGCCGCCTCACAGGACGGGGGCGAGGAAGCACCTCCGATCCAGTACACCGGCTCCACGACCAACGTCCACCCGTGGCTATCTTCCATGGTGAATTACGCGCAGCCGGTCAAATTTCAAACGTTCGATTACGCGGAGAAGAAAAACGTCCACCACAACATGTCGTCGTTCGCGGAAACGACCGGTATGAACCTGCTAAAGTCACAGGCCATCGAGTTCGTCAACTACAACAAGCGGCAGATGTCGCGCATCTATCCGAAGGGTACGCGGGCCGATTCGTCCAACTACATGCCGCAAGTGTTCTGGAATGCGGGCTGCCAGATGGTGTCCCTTAACTTCCAAACGTCCGATCTGCCGATGCAGCTGAATCAGGGCAAGTTCGAGTACAACGGCAACTGTGGCTACCTGCTGAAGCCGGACTTCATGCGACGAGCCGATCGTAGCTTCGATCCATTTGCGGACGCACCGGTCGACGGTGTGATTGCGGCATCTTGTGCCGTACAGGTCATTGCCGGCCAGTTCCTTTCGGACAAGAAGGTGGGCACGTACGTTGAGGTGGACATGTACGGTTTACCCTCGGACACGGTGCGCAAAGAGTTCCGTACGCGCATGGTGCCGGCTAACGGACTGAACCCGGTGTACAACGAGGAACCGTTTCTGTTTCGCAAGGTAGTGCTGCCCGATCTGGCCGTGTTACGATTCGGTGTGTACGACGAGAACGGTAAGCTGCTTGGACAGCGCATCCTGCCACTGGACGGTTTGCAGGGTGGTTACCGGCGCATCTCGCTGCGCACGGAGGCCAACTTCCCGATGTCGCTGCCCATGTTGTTCTGTAACATTGAGCTTAAAATCTACGTACCGGACGGGTTCGAAGATTTCATGGACGCGCTGTCGGATCCGCGTGCCTTCATGGGTGCCGCCAAGGAACGCTCGGATAACATGAAGGCGATGGGCATAGAGGAGACGGGCAAGAAGGAAAAGGATGATCAGGCCCGCAAGGAGGAACAACGCGTGACGGAACCACCGCTCGTGTTCGATCCCATTACGGTCGATTCGTTGCGGCAGGAGAAGGGCTTCCAGAAGACGGCCAAAAAGCAGCAGAAGGAGCTGGACGCGGTGAAGAAGAAGCACGCGAAGGAACGCGCTGGTGTGCAGAAGACACAAAACGCGGCAATCGAGCGGCTGATCAAGGGCAAAAGCAAGGAGGAGATTAAGGCCGATCAGGCGGTACGCAAGCTCATCCAGGAGCAGAACACCCAGTGGACAGAGATGGCCGAGCGGCACAAGAAGGAGGAGTGGGAACTGCTGAAGCAGCAGCTCGCCGACCAGCAGGACATTCTGCGCAAGCTGATGGAAACTACGCAGGCCGCCCAGATGAAGCAGCTCGAGGCGAAACACGAGCGCGAAATTAAGGAGCTGAACAGCCGTCAGGCGAAGATCTCGGTCGAAACGTCGAAAGAGGTCGCGAACGACAAAACGCTCAAGACCAAGGGCGAGAAGGATCGGCGACTGCGCGAGAAGAAGCAGAACAACATCAAACGGTTCATGGACGAGAAAAAGGTGAGCGATCCTCCGGGTGTTCCGTCCTAACCTCGAAACCATTCTTCTCTCATAACCCTCTCACCTTTGATCGTTTATTTTATTTTATTTTTTTGCAGACTGCCACCATCAAGCAGAATCGGGAGAAGGAAAAGCTGAAAGTTACCCACGACAAACAGCTGGAGGAGTTGGCGAACGATGTGCAAAAGGTAGCGTTGTGTCCGGGTGGCGGCGGTCTAGTGGGCGGTGTGCGGGAGATCGTTACGATCGAAACAGTCGTGTAGTCATGTCCGGGTTGGCGTCTCTCCCAGCATCCCACATACTACCCCCTGTCTGTCTGATTAATCTCTGAACCATATTGCCTTGTCTTGCCTTGCCTGTGTGCCTGTCTGTTCACCTACTCCCGTACTGTACGTTGCTACTTATCCTCACACGTCATAACGTCATCGGCGTACGCTTCAACTCTGTGATCTTCGTTCTAATTGAAGTGTAGCCTATGGCAACCAGTCATGTAGTTCTACACACAGGACACAGGACAGTATCGTTGTGATAAGCGTAATGTAATCGAAGCAACCCCGCAGCACCATCTGTTTTAACAACGACGCAGTAACAGCAGCAGCAGCAGCAGTAGTAAATCTAGTAGCCAGCCAGTAGTTACTTAGTTTAGTGCATGTGTATGTATTGTGTGTGTTGAGCTCAGCGCATACTATATCCCACCGCACCTGGCCAACAACCATCAGTCTAGTCTCCCCCCCAAAAATGCTGCTACATCTACAACACGCTCTGCTAGCTTCACCAAATTTCGGCCATCTAGTAGGTCCATTTTATTTTACTTTATTTGTTTTCGCTTTTCTTTCGATTTTTTGTTGTTTTTTTTTTGAGCACCTTTTTTGTTTCCTTATCTTATTAAGTAGTACCGTCTCACCATCTGTTTGTTAGCTTAATGTTGTTTTTTTTTTCTTTTGGTTTTCTGTATTATGTTTGTTTTTTATTTCTTTATTTTACATTGTAAATGCTGCTAATGTTTTATTGATTGAAATTTCCTATTTTTCTCCCCATTTTCGGTTTACCTCATTCTTAAACATTTTCTTTGTATTTCACCCCCGGACGTCGACTGTGTATGTGTGCACTTGTGACGACAAAACTGGCACCTGCGATTGATTAGCTGTCGGCTAGCGGCTGTAAGCTTATTAGTAGCGGTAGTAGCAGTAGCATTAATGGCGATCAAAAGTCCACCGGCGCAGGCAGCAACACATCCATACCGGCGTCAGCGGTGGTGACGGCGGCGCCCGTCCCATTTCGTAGCTTCTCCACCATTCCTCCACCGTCCGCGCAGCATCTGATCCGATTGAACACGATCGAGGAAGCGCGAAAGCGCGAAGAAGCTAAACAATCCGATTGTCCCTGCATTTGTTCATGACGAGGGTGTGTGTGTGTGGCGGTGAACGTGTGTCACTACCGCCATTCTTCGGTATCGGCGGTAAAGGAAGGATACCGTTGCACGTCCTATGGAGGAGTGGGCTGGTTCTCGAGGAGGAAGCTTTACGCGTGTAGTGCCAAAATGCAAAAAGTATTATTTAGTAAATGTAAGCTATGTTTTATTGTTCTTTTGTTATGGGTTTTTTTTTATGTTCTTTCGTCGCATTTTCTTTCACTATATCGTTTAATATGTTTCATTCCTTTTTGTTGTTGATTTAATGCAAAATTCAATTACAATTTTGTTTTTATTTTGTTCTTTTGAAATCTCTAGTTTTTCTATGAAAACATCATCTAATTTTACTTTTTATTAATGCTACGTTCACATGTAAACGGTTAAATTTATTTGAGTACAAAAGCACCATAAGTTTCAAACACACTGTCCATAAAGCAGTCCTTGCAAGCAGAATAATAACAGTAACGAAAGAAAAATCGGTTTCCAATTGATTGTGCCACTAAAATGTACTAATACAAAGCAAGTGTTCAGTTAACAACTTTTAACAACTTTATCCTTTTTCTTTGTCATCCCAACCACAAACAGCTCATCGAAATGTACAAAGTGGACGAGGAGGAATATAAGCTGGCATCGAAGTACGAATTTTTCGCCTAAACCTCGGTCGCAAAAAGATAAAAGTACTATCAAACCTTACCGCGCAGACAGGAGGCGAGTCCCACGCCCCCTAATTCATCCCACTGCTCCGTTTGCTTCTGGGATGATGGGACAAACCGTGGGAAAAATGGAGGAAATTCTAGAAGTGAGGCGGCGAACAGCAAAACCAAAACAAAACACAGCGATAGAAATTGTACACCTTAGACGCCATATATAGAAACACACACTCACACACACACATTTATTATATATATCTAGAGAGAGAAACACAGAGACATATGCAACACACGTACACATTTTGTGAACTCGAGTGGGAACAAAACTGAAGCGAGCTAGGCGCCTCCATCGGCGTTTCTGTCCCTTTAGACATATTATCTCACGCCACGCGTCCATTGTATCTTGTGTTCTAATTGTATGTCTTTTTTTTAATTTTTAAACGTTACCATTACCCGAATCCCATCTTTTTTTATGGTTACTCCTTTTTTAGTTATTACAATTACGTTACGTTTTGTTTTTCCCTGCTATTTGTAAGTGATTTATCCTTTTTTTAAACCATGTCAATTGATAAAATCGCGTTCTTTAGGTTGTCTTGTTACTTACTTGTATGCATGCCCGCACACCTCTTGCCCACATCGATGGCTTAGGAAACAAAAAAAAAGAAGAAAGGAAAACCCATGCTCTGTTCTGCGCGTTTATAATAAATGTGTGTGTATGAGTGTGTGTTTCTATATATGGCGTCTAAAGTGTACAATTTCTATCGCTGTGTTTTGTTTTGGTTTTGCTTTTCGCCGTCTCACGTCTAGAATTTCCTCCATTTTTCCCACGGTTTGTCCCATCATCCCAGAAGCAAACGGAGCAGTGGGAGGAATTAGGGGTCGTGGGACTCGCTTCCTGTCTGCGCGGTAAGGTTTGGTAGTACTTTTATCTTTTTGCGACCGAGGTTTAGGCGAAAAATTCGTACTTCGATGCCAGCTTATATTCCTCTTCGTCCACTTTGTACATTTCGATGAGCTGTTTGTGGTTGGGATGACAAAGAAAAAGAATAAAGTTGTTAAAAGTTGTTAACTGAACACTTGCTTTGTATTAGTACATTTTAGTGGCACAATCAATTGGAAACCGATTTTTCTTTCGTTACTGTTATTATTCTGCTTGCAAGGACTGCTTTATGGACAGTGTGTTTGAAACTTATGGTGCTTTTGTACTCAAATAAATTTAACCGTTTACATGTGAACGTAGCATTAATAAAAAGTAAAATTAGATGATGTTTTCATAGAAAAACTAGAGACATCAAAAGAATAAAACAAAAACAAAATAGTAATTGAATTTTGCATTAAATCAACAACAAAAAGTAATGAAACATATTAAACGATATAGTGAAAGAAAATGCGACCGAATTATAACATAAAAAAAACTCATAACAAAAGAACAATAAAACATAGCTTACATTTACTAAATAATACTTTTTGCATTTTGGCACTACACGCGTAAAGCTTCCTCCTCGAGAACCAGCCCACTCCTCCATAGGACGTGCAACGGTATCCTTCCTTTACCGTCGATACCGAAGGATGGCGGTGGTGACACACTTTCACGGCACACACACACACACACACCCTCGTCATGAACAAATGCAGGGACAATCGGATTGTTTAGCTTCTTCGCGCTTTCGCGCTTCCTCGATCGTGTTCAATCGGATCAGATGCTGCGCGGACGGTGGAGGAATGGTGGAGAAGCTACGAAATGGGACGGGCGCCGCCGTCACCACCGCTGACGCCGGTATGGATGTGTTGCTGCCTGCGCCGGTGGACTTTTGATCGCCATTAATGCTACTGCTACTACCGCTACTAATAAGCTTACAGCCGCTAGCCGACAGCTAATCAATCGCAGGTGCCAGTTTTGTCGTCACAAGTGCACACATACACAGTCGACGTCCGGGGGTGAAATACAAAGAAAATGTTTAAGAATGAGGTAAACCGAAAATGGGGAGAAAAATAGGAAATTTCAATCAATAAAACATTAGCAGCATTTACAATGTAAAATAAAGAAATAAAAAACAAACATAATACAGAAAACCAAAAGAAAAAAAAAACAACATTAAGCTAACAAACAGATGGTGAGACGGTACTACTTAATAAGATAAGGAAACAAAAAAGGTGCTCAAAAAAAAAACAACAAAAAATCGAAAGAAAAGCGAAAACAAATAAAGTAAAATAAAATGGACCTACTAGATGGCCGAAATTTGGTGAAGCTAGCAGAGCGTGTTGTAGATGTAGCAGCATTTTTGGGGGGAGACTAGACTGATGGTTGTTGGCCAGGTGCGGTGGGATATAGTATGCGCTGAGCTCAACACACACAATACATACACATGCACTAAACTAAGTAACTACTGGCTGGCTACTAGATTTACTACTGCTGCTGCTGCTGCTGTTACTGCGTCGTTGTTCAAACAGATGGTGCTGCGGGGTTGCTTCGATTACATTACGCTTATCACAACGATACTGTCCTGTGTCCTGTGTGTAGAACTACATGACTGGTTGCCATAGGCTACACTTCAATTAGAACGAAGATCACAGAGTTGAAGCGTACGCCGATGACGTTATGACGTGTGAGGATAAGTAGCAACGTACAGTACGGGAGTAGGTGAACAGACAGGCACACAGGCAAGGCAAGACAAGGCAATATGGTTCAGAGATTAATCAGACAGACAGGGGGTAGTATGTGGGATGCTGGGAGAGACGCCAACCCGGACATGACTACACGACTGTTTCGATCGTAACGATCTCCCGCACACCGCCCACTAGACCGCCGCCACCCGGACACAACGCTACCTTTTGCACATCGTTCGCCAACTCCTCCAGCTGTTTGTCGTGGGTAACTTTCAGCTTTTCCTTCTCCCGATTCTGCTTGATGGTGGCAGTCTGCAAAAAAATAAAATAAAATAAACGATCAAAGGTGAGAGGGTTATGAGAGAAGAATGGTTTCGAGGTTAGGACGGAACACCCGGAGGATCGCTCACCTTTTTCTCGTCCATGAACCGTTTGATGTTGTTCTGCTTCTTCTCGCGCAGTCGCCGATCCTTCTCGCCCTTGGTCTTGAGCGTTTTGTCGTTCGCGACCTCTTTCGACGTTTCGACCGAGATCTTCGCCTGACGGCTGTTCAGCTCCTTAATTTCGCGCTCGTGTTTCGCCTCGAGCTGCTTCATCTGGGCGGCCTGCGTAGTTTCCATCAGCTTGCGCAGAATGTCCTGCTGGTCGGCGAGCTGCTGCTTCAGCAGTTCCCACTCCTCCTTCTTGTGCCGCTCGGCCATCTCTGTCCACTGGGTGTTCTGCTCCTGGATGAGCTTGCGTACCGCCTGATCGGCCTTAATCTCCTCCTTGCTTTTGCCCTTGATCAGCCGCTCGATTGCCGCGTTTTGTGTCTTCTGCACACCAGCGCGTTCCTTCGCGTGCTTCTTCTTCACCGCGTCCAGCTCCTTCTGCTGCTTTTTGGCCGTCTTCTGGAAGCCCTTCTCCTGCCGCAACGAATCGACCGTAATGGGATCGAACACGAGCGGTGGTTCCGTCACGCGTTGTTCCTCCTTGCGGGCCTGATCATCCTTTTCCTTCTTGCCCGTCTCCTCTATGCCCATCGCCTTCATGTTATCCGAGCGTTCCTTGGCGGCACCCATGAAGGCACGCGGATCCGACAGCGCGTCCATGAAATCTTCGAACCCGTCCGGTACGTAGATTTTAAGCTCAATGTTACAGAACAACATGGGCAGCGACATCGGGAAGTTGGCCTCCGTGCGCAGCGAGATGTGCCGGTAACCACCCTGCAAACCGTCCAGTGGCAGGATGCGCTGTCCAAGCAGCTTACCGTTCTCGTCGTACACACCGAATCGTAACACGGCCAGATCGGGCAGCACTACCTTGCGAAACAGAAACGGTTCCTCGTTGTACACCGGGTTCAGTCCGTTAGCCGGCACCATGCGCGTACGGAACTCTTTGCGCACCGTGTCCGAGGGTAAACCGTACATGTCCACCTCAACGTACGTGCCCACCTTCTTGTCCGAAAGGAACTGGCCGGCAATGACCTGTACGGCACAAGATGCCGCAATCACACCGTCGACCGGTGCGTCCGCAAATGGATCGAAGCTACGATCGGCTCGTCGCATGAAGTCCGGCTTCAGCAGGTAGCCACAGTTGCCGTTGTACTCGAACTTGCCCTGATTCAGCTGCATCGGCAGATCGGACGTTTGGAAGTTAAGTGACACCATCTGGCAGCCCGCATTCCAGAACACTTGCGGCATGTAGTTGGACGAATCGGCCCGCGTACCCTTCGGATAGATGCGCGACATCTGCCGCTTGTTGTAGTTGACGAACTCGATGGCCTGTGACTTTAGCAGGTTCATACCGGTCGTTTCCGCGAACGACGACAGTAGATGCGACCAAAATTGCGGAACTAGCAGCCCCTGCGGCAACCGCCGTAGCACCGGTAGCAGCCGCAGCCGCCTCACAGGACGGGGGCGAGGAAGCACCTCCGATCCAGTACACCGGCTCCACGACCAACGTCCACCCGTGGCTATCTTCCATGGTGAACTACGCGCAGCCGGTCAAATTTCAAACGTTCGATTACGCGGAGAAGAAAAACGTCCACCACAACATGTCGTCGTTCGCGGAAACGACCGGTATGAACCTGCTAAAGTCACAGGCCATCGAGTTCGTCAACTACAACAAGCGGCAGATGTCGCGCATCTATCCGAAGGGTACGCGGGCCGATTCGTCCAACTACATGCCGCAAGTGTTCTGGAATGCGGGCTGCCAGATGGTGTCACTTAACTTCCAAACGTCCGATCTGCCGATGCAGCTGAATCAGGGCAAGTTCGAGTACAACGGCAACTGTGGCTACCTGCTGAAGCCGGACTTCATGCGACGAGCCGATCGTAGCTTCGATCCATTTGCGGACGCACCGGTCGACGGTGTGATTGCGGCATCTTGTGCCGTACAGGTCATTGCCGGCCAGTTCCTTTCGGACAAGAAGGTGGGCACGTACGTTGAGGTGGACATGTACGGTTTACCCTCGGACACGGTGCGCAAAGAGTTCCGTACGCGCATGGTGCCGGCTAACGGACTGAACCCGGTGTACAACGAGGAACCGTTTCTGTTTCGCAAGGTAGTGCTGCCCGATCTGGCCGTGTTACGATTCGGTGTGTACGACGAGAACGGTAAGCTGCTTGGACAGCGCATCCTGCCACTGGACGGTTTGCAGGGCGGCTACCGGCACATCTCGCTGCGCACGGAGGCCAACTTCCCGATGTCGCTGCCCATGTTGTTCTGTAACATTGAGCTTAAAATCTACGTACCGGACGGGTTCGAAGATTTCATGGACGCGCTGTCGGATCCGCGTGCCTTCATGGGTGCCGCCAAGGAACGCTCGGATAACATGAAGGCGATGGGCATAGAGGAGACGGGCAAGAAGGAAAAGGATGATCAGGCCCGCAAGGAGGAACAACGCGTGACGGAACCACCGCTCGTGTTCGATCCCATTACGGTCGATTCGTTGCGGCAGGAGAAGGGCTTCCAGAAGACGGCCAAAAAGCAGCAGAAGGAGCTGGACGCGGTGAAGAAGAAGCACGCGAAGGAACGCGCTGGTGTGCAGAAGACACAAAACGCGGCAATCGAGCGGCTGATCAAGGGCAAAAGCAAGGAGGAGATTAAGGCCGATCAGGCGGTACGCAAGCTCATCCAGGAGCAGAACACCCAGTGGACAGAGATGGCCGAGCGGCACAAGAAGGAGGAGTGGGAACTGCTGAAGCAGCAGCTCGCCGACCAGCAGGACATTCTGCGCAAGCTGATGGAAACTACGCAGGCCGCCCAGATGAAGCAGCTCGAGGCGAAACACGAGCGCGAAATTAAGGAGCTGAACAGCCGTCAGGCGAAGATCTCGGTCGAAACGTCGAAAGAGGTCGCGAACGACAAAACGCTCAAGACCAAGGGCGAGAAGGATCGGCGACTGCGCGAGAAGAAGCAGAACAACATCAAACGGTTCATGGACGAGAAAAAGGTGAGCGATCCTCCGGGTGTTCCGTCCTAACCTCGAAACCATTCTTCTCTCATAACCCTCTCACCTTTGATCGTTTATTTTATTTTATTTTTTTGCAGACTGCCACCATCAAGCAGAATCGGGAGAAGGAAAAGCTGAAAGTTACCCACGACAAACAGCTGGAGGAGTTGGCGAACGATGTGCAAAAGGTAGCGTTGTGTCCGGGCGGCGGCGGTCTAGTGGGCGGTGTGCGGGAGATCGTTACGATCGAAACAGTCGTGTAGTCATGTCCGGGTTTGCGTCTCTCCCAGCATCCCACATACTACCCCCTGTCTGTCTGATTAATCTCTGAACCATATTGCCTTGTCTTGCCTTGCCTGTGTGCCTGTCTGTTCACCTACTCCCGTACTGTACGTTGCTACTTATCCTCACACGTCATAACGTCATCGGCGTACGCTTCAACTCTGTGATCTTCGTTCTAATTGAAGTGTAGCCTATGGCAACCAGTCATGTAGTTCTACACACAGGACACAGGACAGTATCGTTGTGATAAGCGTAATGTAATCGAAGCAACCCCGCAGCACCATCTGTTTGAACAACGACGCAGTAACAGCAGCAGCAGCAGCAGTAGTAAATCTAGTAGCCAGCCAGTAGTTACTTAGTTTAGTGCATGTGTATGTATTGTGTGTGTTGAGCTCAGCGCATACTATATCCCACCGCACCTGGCCAACAACCATCAGTCTAGTCTCCCCCCAAAAATGCTGCTACATCTACAACACGCTCTGCTAGCTTCACCAAATTTCGGCCATCTAGTAGGTCCATTTTATTTTACTTTATTTGTTTTCGCTTTTCTTTCGATTTTTTGTTGTTTTTTTTTTGAGCACCTTTTTTGTTTCCTTATCTTATTAAGTAGTACCGTCTCACCATCTGTTTGTTAGCTTAATGTTGTTTTTTTTTTCTTTTGGTTTTCTGTATTATGTTTGTTTTTTATTTCTTTATTTTACATTGTAAATGCTGCTAATGTTTTATTGATTGAAATTTCCTATTTTTCTCCCCATTTTCGGTTTACCTCATTCTTAAACATTTTCTTTGTATTTCACCCCCGGACGTCGACTGTGTATGTGTGCACTTGTGACGACAAAACTGGCACCTGCGATTGATTAGCTGTCGGCTAGCGGCTGTAAGCTTATTAGTAGCGGTAGTAGCAGTAGCATTAATGGCGATCAAAAGTCCACCGGCGCAGGCAGCAACACATCCATACCGGCGTCAGCGGTGGTGACGGCGGCGCCCGTCCCATTTCGTAGCTTCTCCACCATTCCTCCACCGTCCGCGCAGCATCTGATCCGATTGAACACGATCGAGGAAGCGCGAAAGCGCGAAGAAGCTAAACAATCCGATTGTCCCTGCATTTGTGAGAACCAGCCCACTCCTCCACCGTCCGCGCAGCATCTGATCCGATTGAACACGATCGAGGAAGCGCGAAAGCGCGAAGAAGCTAAACAATCCGATTGTCCCTGCATTTGTTCATGACGAGGGTGTGTGTGTGTGGCGGTGAACGTGTGTCACTACCGCCATTCTTCGGTATCGGCGGTAAAGGAAGGATACCGTTGCACGTCCTATGGAGGAGTGGGCTGGTTCTCGAGGAAGCTTTACGCGTGTAGTGCCAAAATGCAAAAAGTATTATTTAGTAAATGTAAGCTATGTTTTATTGTTCTTTTGTTATGGGTTTTTTTTTATGTTCTTTCGTCGCATTTTCTTTCACTATATCGTTTAATATGTTTCATTCCTTTTTGTTGTTGATTTAATGCAAAATTCAATTACAATTTTGTTTTTATTTTGTTCTTTTGAAATCTCTAGTTTTTCTATGAAAACATCATCTAATTTTACTTTTTATTAATGTTATGTTCACATGTAAACGGTTATATTTATTTGAGTACAAAAGCACCATAAGTTTCAAACACACTGTCCATAAAGCAGTCCTTGCAAGCAGAATAATAACAGTAACGAAAGGAAAATCGGTTTCCAATTGATTGTGCCACTAAAATGTAGTAATACAAAGCAAGTGTTCAGTTAACAACTTTTAACAACTTTATCCTTTTTCTTTGTCATCCCAACCACAAACAGCTCATCGAAATGTACAAAGTGGACGAGGAGGAATATAAGCTGGCATCGAAGTACGAATTTTTCGCCTAAACCTCGGTCGCAAAAAGATAAAAGTACTATCAAACCTTACCGCGCAGACAGGAGGCGAGTCCCACGCCCCCTAATTCATCCCACTGCTCCGTTTGCTTCTGGGATGATGGGACAAACCGTGGGAAAAATGGAGGAAATTCTAGAAGTGAGGCGGCGAACAGCAAAACCAAAACAAAACACAGCGATAGAAATTGTACACCTTAGACGCCATATATAGAAACACACACTCACACACACACATTTATTATATATATCTAGAGAGAGAAACACAGAGACATATGCAACACACGTACACATTTTGTGAACTCGAGTGGGAACAAAACTGAAGCGAGCTAGGCGCCTCCATCGGCGTTTCTGTCCCTTTAGGCATATTATCTCACGCCACGCGTCCATTGTATGTTGTGTTCTAATTGTATGTCTTTTTTTTAATTTTTAAACGTTACCATTACGCGAATCCCATCTTTTTTGTGGTTACTCCTTTTTTAGTTATTACAATTACGTTACGTTTTGTTTTTCCCTGCTATTTGTAAGTGATCTATCCTTTTTTTAAACCATGTCAATTGATAAAATCGCGTTCTTTAGGATGTCTTGTTACTTACTTGTATGCATGCCCGCACACCTCTTGCCCACATCGATGGCTTAGGAAACAAAAAAAAGAAGAAGAAAGGAAAAACCTGCTCTGTTCTGCGCGTTGTGTATTAGATTATACAGGGTAAATGGAATTAATTACGCAAAATTCAACAACAAAACCAAACCGAACGTTTCTTTTCGATAGCAATGTTACTACTACTACTATTACTACTATTAGTACTACACCGTTTATATCAGAAGTGTACATCACGCGAAGTGTGTTTAATAATCAATGCGATTATAATGGTCCAATACTGTTGCAATCTGAATGCGCGCGCGTATGTGTGTATGTGTGTTTGTGTAGTGGAGCAAACATAATTAAGCCTAATAATACAACAGTGAATACATATATACATATATATAGAAACAGAGAGAGAAAAGGGAGGAAATAGGAAACAAAAATACTAGAGGAAGTAAATTGTAGTGATGAACGAAGTACAGTAACAAACAGGACATTCTTTTTCACCTCCTGTTCTGTGCGTATTCGTGTGTGCGCGTGCGTGCGTGCCTCCGTAACTGCAACATAACATTAATAACATTTTTAAAAACGCCCAAAAGCCACTAAGAAATGAAGAAATGAAGAAGAGATAGAACAAGAAAAAAAACTTCGAGAACAAAACCAAACGCCGTAACCAAATTAATATGTGTTTCTTTCTTTTTTAGATATGTGCGAAGAGTATGAAGATTTTGCGATAAAAGGAATATGGAAGAACAAGTGAAGAAAAGAGAAAGATAAAAAAAAACATCAGAAGAATAAAATTTTGAATCAAACAGAAAACAAGACAAAATGGAAAGCATATAAATGAAGGAGAAAGTAAAACAGAGAACAAGGAAAAATCGACAAAATAAGATTGGAAAGAAGTGTGTGTATTTAAGATAATTAAGTTGCAAGTGCAAAAACAACCAAAACAATGATGAGAAAATATGAGAGAAAACAAAACGATAATATGCAAACGATACCAAATAATAACACACACATACAGGCGCACGTCCAACACTGATTGATGCGTACACGCACATACATACATCACTGTTATGATTCTTACTCCCCCAGAATCTGTTATCGTTTGATGATTAGACAAGAATACGAGGAAATGTCCTACCAGTTTCCATAGTGTGTGTATGTGTGTGATGTGTCTATGTGCCCGGGAAGGATTAGATCGTATGTCTTTAATTGCTCTTTCATCATTCTTGTAAAACGTTACAACAAACTAAGACACAAGAAAGACGAAAAAAACAAAGCAGCCTCCAAGTTGGAGGAAGCGGCAAGGCACCCTCCCCCCCCCCCCCCCCCCCTTCCCCTTTTTATCTGTAGATTCTTAGCTTAACTAACGAATGAGAGTCATACTTAGTGCCTATTTCGAATGCAGCTACCGAACTCAGCGATAAATGTCCTGCTTCTCTTCTCATGCTTGCCTGTGGCCAAAGGGTGGCAAGGGCGCACGAGAAGGGAAAGGAGGATATCGATGGTCATCGACCATGTCGGTGGTTGCAGCTCGTTTTCGTGTCTTTCCGTCACAAACACACGCACGCACACATACACACACACATGACCATTTCATCCCAAAATTACGTGCGCACGCACGCATACCCATACATACGGTGGTTCTTATCTATTGTTGTACTGCTAAAGAATAGAAGGAACCCTTCCCTCCCTTTCCCCCCTTCACTCCCTCAACAGAACAGATTATGCTGCACACAGTGCGCGCAGCTACACGCTCTAGTCGTTTACGTTTTAAGAGTATGGTTATTATATATCGTAAGAACAAAACAAGCTAAAGGAACACATGCATACGGCAAAAGGGAAAGAAAAAATGGACAAAGAAAAAGTGTGTGTGTGTGTGAGAGAGAGAATGAGAGAGAGAGAGAGCGATTAAAGCTGTGCTAGGTTCAATATATCATTCCGAAGTAGAAAAATCTGGCGTGTGACAAGAGTAAAAGCTGGACAACGTGAGCAAAAAACGAAATGCGTGCCGGGTGAGTCCTTTTTTAAGTTTTTTTCAATGTTAAGCACTCATAGTGAAGGGATGAGAGAGGGTGTGAGAGGGAAAGGAGAGGAGAAGGAAGTTAATAAACAATATATGTATAACAATCGACATACGAACAACGTTAAGCCTCATCGATCCTCACCATTTCTAACCTCCTCCCCACTACCTCCCATTCCCCAATTGCTCCTGTTCCCGTAACGTGTAACGTATCGAACCACTTCTTTAATGTGAAACACACCACCTGTGTGTGCGCCTTCTGTCCTTCTGCGGACCTGTTCGTTCCCTGTATTTGTCAGTCTAAAATTATTGTAATTACACCAGAGAGAGAAAGAGATAGAGAAATCCAGAACCAGAAACAGAAAACAGCAACTACAACAACAACAACAAAGCAGTAATATCATTAATAAAAATGAAATCTATTACGATAGCGAAATGCAGTTAATGGCCTACTATGTTACACTATCATACGGACCACATGTGAAACACAAACTTCCGGTCAGTGTGTCACATTGCTTGGGTTGCTTGGTGTGGTGCCCAAAACATGGTTTGAAATTGTCCCCTCCTCTGCTGCGAAACCCTGCAACTCGCAAAGTACTCCTGGTATGAAGTCCCCCTAGAAGCGTGTATAATGTGTAATACATGCATGTGGTAATCAGTATCTTTTCTCGCTTCTGCTGCCGTCTTGACACATTTTTTTTATAAAAGGGATGAACAAATGGAGTAATTTCGCGTGAAATTATGAAGTTACTGATATGCTCTTGTATGCTTCACTTCCTGTCCACACAACCAGAGATACTAGGCGTCTCCATTGCAGTGATATATTGGAAGAAGAATTCGCGCACACTAATGCAAGAAGCGGGGGCTCTGTTATCTGTTCTCTTGTAGAGACACCTGTGGTTGAGGTATTATCTTTCGGAATGTAAGTGGGTTGTAAAGTTTGTGACGCTTTTGATGTAAACCGACCATTTCTCTACACGTTGCTACAATGCGTCAAGGATAATGTAAGCGATGTTCCCGCCAGTGGGATATTCAATTTAATTAATTGCTTATTATTATGTGCGGTTTTGATTAAAATGTATCATGAGTCTGGTATATGAGTATCGCTTAAGCCTTCTGAACACATTCTAAGCAAGCCTATGGGTTGTAACGTATTAATACTTACACGCGTAAAGGCGATATCCTTTCTGGATGATTTTGCTAATCTTTTTCATATACATTCTTGCTCACTATAGTGAGGTTATCGCACAGCTCAAAAATCTTTCAACTACGCGGGAACATGCCTAAAGTAAGGGCAAATGTTGTTCCTCTGGCGATTTGTATTCATTACTCAATGCTGCTGCAGGTGCTGTGCTTGTTTGTGTTACTCTATGATAGGAAATGGAATGATTTTGGAATGATTTAAACGCTTCTTAACAAGCACGCGCTCTGTCAATCTACCTTTCAAATACATTTCCACAAATACAATTGGAATCAAATTACCGGGTATCGATGCTTGAACAGCAACAGTTTCGGGTACAGTAACATAGTAGTGAATCTTTGGTTGTTTTGTACGCTATATCGATTTATTTACAGTCTACAGTTGAGTAACAACAATTGCCCCCCAGAGCAATAGCAAATTTTAGTTCAAACTTCGTACTCGTTTGCGCTCTCGGTACAGGGACATCCTTTGGACTGTGGATGAGAAAAAAAACAGCAGCGTGCGTAAAATGTTATGTACGTATCGTTAGTATAGAGTGCCAGCCGCGCTCGTACTTACTGTAAGGATCGAAGCGTTGTAGTTCCAGCTTGTCGGCCAACCGCTCCCGAATCATTGTGAACTGATGTCCACTGACTGCACTTTCCATCAGTACGAGGATATTTCTGCACAAACAGGTTAGAAGGAAAAAAGAAACAACACAAACACAACATTACTTAACATATATCTGGTTCTGACTTCCATGCGTGTGTGGAAAAGTTTGTAACGTACTTGCTTTTCGCCTTCTTCAGCAGAATGTTGGTGATGAACATGATTGCGATTGTTTTAATGGCTGGTGTGAGCTTGAATTTTTTTCTAGTAAGGTAGGAAATAGGAAGAACTGCCGGTTTTCTGGCCGAGAGAGAAAAGGTTGTAATGTTTACAAAACGCACGCAATACAATTCACAGCTGTCAAAATGAAGCACAGTGAGATGGCAACATGAAAGTGGAATGTTTTTTATTAATAATTTACTACGTAACAAAGTTGAATAACAGTTTTATAAAAAAATAGATACTTATTTACATGTTTCATATAACGGAAAAAATTATAGTTAACATTTGAAAAGCGGAACTGAAATAAAATATGGATCTCCTGCATTGTCAAAATCGCAGCTGTCAAAACAGTAATCACAAGATCAAGGCGCGCATTGTGAGCAAAACATCAGCAACACCACCGCTACCGCAGTGTAGCGAAAACGCGTGGTTTTCACCTGCACCACAGATTTTACACAATGGAAACCGAGGCAGGACCGGAACCGGCCAACCCAACGGTGCCACCGGGCAATAGCATCGTGATGGCGGCAGCCACCAGCTCCAGCTCCACATCGCCTGGTCCTAGCACCAAAAAGCCCGCCCAGAAAAGAAAGAAACCGACCGCCTCCCCACACCAAGCCCCGCCGGGAGCCGACACATCCGGTGCCAAAACGAAGCCAGCAAGTGAAGTACGCATTAATTACCGCAAATAATTGAATGTTTTAATATTGAACGCACTTTTTCAGCACGGCGTCATGGGTAGTACTGCGGTGAACGGTGAAGTGCCGGTGCCGGCTGGTTCGGCAGGCACGTCCCACGATGACCCGTCACCTAGCAGCAAAAAGCAGAAGAAAAAACAGTCGGAAGACGGAAATGAATCGTCCGGCAAGAAGCAAAAGCCGACTGCGAAACAGGCGCGCTTTCACATAAAGCTGTATTCGGCACCGAAACAACCGGCCGCTACCACAACAGTCGGAAAAGCGAAGAAAAAGAAGGCCAAACAGCAGCAGCAACAAACGGGCACCACTGCCGCAGCGGAACAGCACAAACTGCAGCAACAGCAAAATGGTTCGGAACCGACAAGCAAGAAGTCGTCGAAGAAAAGTCGCCCCAGTTCGAAGGTGAACGGTGCGCCGTCCGTCGGTTTACCACCGTCCAGCGTGGTTACTCCATTGAAGAGCGCTTCACAGATCAAACAGGAACCAAAGACACCGATCAGGAGGATAAATACCGGCAACGCCGGCGATGGCGGTACGGCACTCCATGAGCTGGACAGTGTCACGATCGGGCGGCAAACGTTCGCCTGGATGATCGGCCCCGGTACGACGGTGGAAGAGTTTATGCGCACCCACTGGGAACGGAAGTTCCTGTTGGTGCAGCGTAACGATCGTTCGTACTACGCAGGCCTGCTGTCCCGTGCCATGATCGACGAAATGCTGCGCACGAACAACATCGAGTACACGAAAAACATCGACATCACGTCGTACCGGGACGGGCAGCGCGAAACGCACAATCCGGACGGTCGTGTGCTTCCGCCCGACCTTTGGCACTTTTACGGCACCGGTTGTAGTGTGCGAATGCTCAACCCACAGACGTATCTGCGCTCGGTGTACGAGCTGAACGTGAAGCTGCAGGAGTACTTCCACTGTATGACGGGGGCCAACTTCTATCTGACACCGCCGGGCAGCCAGGGCTTCGCACCGCACTACGACGACATCGAAGCGTTCGTGCTGCAGATCGAGGGTCGAAAGCGGTGGCGTCTGTACGGACCGCGCACACCCCAGGAGCAGTTGGCTCGCGTGTCTTCGGAGAACCTAGGGCAGGACGAGCTGACCGGACCACCCATCCTGGACGTAGTGCTAGAAGCGGGCGATCTGTTGTACTTTCCCCGGGGTTGCATTCATCAAGCGGCTGCCGTACCGGGTGCTCACTCGCTCCACATTACCGTCAGCATGTACCAGCGCAACTGTTGGGCGGATCTGTTCGAGCAGATGCTGCCGATTGCGCTGGCGACCGCGGCCGAAGAGGAACCGCAGCTGCGCGAAGGTTTGCCGCTCGATCTGCACCAACACTTTGGCATCGTCCATTCGGACGGCATGAGTGCGGAACGGCGCCGGCTGATCGTGCGCATACGCTCCATGTTCGACAAGCTGTTTTCGGACGCCGCGATTGATGGGGCGGTCGACCAGTTGGCCAAACGGTTCCAGCACGATGCACTGCCCCCGTTGGTTGATTTTGGCGAATGGGACGACACGGTGTACGGTGCCGGCAACTACGAGTTCCGACCGGACGGGACGGTATGGTGTGCGAGACCGATCGATGATCGATCGTCGGTCCGATTGCTGCGCCGCAACATCCTGCGGCTGGTGAGCGAAGAGGACAAGCTACGCATTTACTACCACACGGACAATTCGCGCGAGTACCACCAGTACGAGGCGAACTTCCTGGAGCTGGACCACGAGACGGCGCTCGGCGTGGAGCTGCTGATAAAGATGTATCCGAGGTATGTGCTGGTCAGCAGCCTGCCGGTCGAAGATCGACTCGAGTTCATACGCAGCCTGTGGGAGAAAGGGCTGATCGTGTGCCGGCGGCCGGACGAGGATGGAAGTGCGGGCACCAACACTGCGTAAGGGTGCAACAAACCAACAAAGCAAACAAACATACAATGTTTTTTTTTTAAGAGTAGGCAGGATTTCGTACAGTCGTAAAAAATCGGATTTCCATTTTGGTTTCGTTCTTTTTCTTTTTGTTTTGTTCCTTTTTGGCGGAGAAAGCACGCAACAAATAAAACCATTCAACGAACAGAGCTGAACCATTCAACGACGTTGTTTCCATTTGATGTTCGATTTATGCATATGCAAGCGCTTGCCGGCTGGCTGTGTGTGTGTGTGTGTGTACAGCTGTACAGTACCAATCATAGCAACCAATTGGTACCGTCTCGTATATCATAGCAACCAAGTGTTTGTTTATCATTCCACGTTTTGCATACGTGTCAAAGTTAGAACTGTTCAAGTTTGGAGTGCAAGCATGCATAACAGCAGTCCACTTCTTTACATCCATTCTCTGTGTGGTCTATCTACTAGTGCTAAGCGTGTCAGGGTCACATTTTCCCTAAACGTTGATGCGAAATTTACCTTCGAACCGGAGACGAATGAGTGTGAGTGCATGCCGACCATCCTTTTTAATTCGTGTTCCTCCCCCTCCCCCCCAAATTTAAATTTCTGAAACATGCCTACTTGACGGTGAAAAAAAAAACAATTCAAGCAAACGGATAATGATGTCCCGGTTTTGCCTCGAACCACTGTATGTGCATCATTCTTTTTTTATTTGTACATTTGCGTATGTGTGGGTGTGTGTGACGCCACTAGACGAAGATCTGTATATTGGTGCAGTCCCAATCATTTCGACAACGGTGTGTTGCACGTCAGTGCATTCCGATTCATTTGACATCGGTGTTCGCTATCTCTTGCGATCGCCACCAAACAAACCAAGGCGTCTTGAGCGTCCGTCTTATCTAACGCTTATCGTGAACTTTATCCTCCAGTTAGCAAGTTTGCAAACCCGGGCACAACAGAACACCGAACACCGACACCCGGCAGTCAGTGATTGAATCAGCTTACAAACAAAGTCACATCATGGCGCAGGAACATATCGCACGGATCATGCACGATTCGCTGCATCGGGGAGTGCAGCGGGACGATGCCGATTTGCTGCAGTTCGACCAGCGGGAAGAATTCTTCATCGCCAAAAACAAAACGTACGCAATGAATTTGCTCGCATACGCGTTTGGCCACCTGGCGCCCACTCTCACTACCAGCCTTGACGACTGGGAACATTCCGATCAGCTGGTGGCCGATAAGAAACTGCGCCAATCACTATCCACCCTCGTCAGCCGTATGCCTACGCTCGAGTTTCAACTAATCCCACTGGTGCTGCTGCAGAACGATCGACTCAACGCTTGCTTCCTACTGCGCGTACGCAAAGTTTCGAACGCACCGGATTGTGTGTATCTCGATCAGACCAACCGGAAGTACGATCAGTTCGGGCAGTTTCTTACCGCCAACAAGCTACCGCCGTGTACGCTGTGGTATCCGGCCGACGGTCTGTTGCGGTACACGTCCACCAGCCCACCGTCGCTGGTGGTGCAATGTGTAAAACTAACGCGCACCAGCAACGTGTGGCAGGAGCTAACGGCGGCCGGCGGTGCGGTCGCATCGCTGTTCGCCTTCACAACGGTCGGTGCCGCTATGGCCATTCCTCTAACGTTCATTGGCAGCGTGTATTCGCTCACGAACCTGGTGGATAGCTGCAAGCATGATTCGGCCAGTGGCGTAGCTAGGTCCGCGTTCGCGCTCACCCTCAATCTTACCACCTTTGCGAGCGTCGGCCTAACGGCTGCCTGTCGGGTGGAAAAGCTACGCCGGCTGGTGCCATTGAATAGGCTGCGGCAGCTCGAACGGGCCGAACAGTTCCTCGCCGGTAAGTCACATGCGATTCTCGTTGATGTTCGTCCCGTTATTGCTTAACAAACCTACAAACAAATCTTAAAGCTAAGAATCTACAGATAAAAAGGGGTAGGGGGGAGGGGGGGGGGGAAGAGGAGCCCAAGGAATGTTTTCCTTGTCGCTTCCTCCAACTTGGAGGCTTCTTTGTTTTTTCGTCTTTCTTGTGTCTTAGTTTGTTGTAACGTTTTACAAGAATGATGAAAGAGCAATTAAAGACATACGATCTAATCCTTCCCGGGCACATAGACACATCACACACACACACACAGTATGGAAACTGGTAGGACATTTCCTCGTATTCTTGTCTAATCATCAAACGATAACAGATTCTGGGGGAGTAAGAATCATAACAGTGATGTATGTATGTGCGTGTACGCATCAATCAGTGTTGGACGTGCGCCTGTATGTGTGTGTTATTATTTGGTATCGTTTGCATATTATCGTTTTGTTTTCTCTCATATTTTCTCATCATTGTTTTGGTTGTTTTTGCACTTGCAACTTAATTATCTTAAATACACACACTTCTTTCCAATCTTATTTTGTCGATTTTTCCTTGTTCTCTGTTTCACTTTCTCCTTCATTTATATGCTTTCCATTTTGTTTTGTTTTCTGTTTGATTCTAAATTTTATTCTTCTGATGTTTTTTTTTATCTTTCTCTTTTCTTCACTTGTTCTTCCATATTCCTTTAATCGCAAAATCTTCGTACTCTTCGCACATATCTAAAAAAGAAAGAAACACATATTAATTTGGTTACGGCGTTTGGTTTTGTTCTCGAAGTTTTCTTTCTTGTTCTATCTCTTCTTCATTTCTTAGTGGCTTTTGGGCGTTTTTAAAAATGTTATTAATGTTATGTTGCAGTTACGGAGGCACGCACGCACGCGCACACACGAATACGCACAGAACAGGAGGTGAAAAAGAATGTTCTGTTTGTTACTGTACTTCGTTCATCACTACAATTTACTTCCTCTAGTATTTTTGTTTCCTATTTCCTTCCCTTTCTCTCTCTGTTTCTATATATATGTATATATGTATTCACTGTTGTATTATTAGGCTTAATTATGTTTGCTCCACTACACAAACACACATACACACATACGCGCGCGCATTCAGATTGCAACAGTATTGGACCATTATAATCGCATTGATTATTAAACACACTTCGCGTGATGTACACTTCTGATATAAACGGTGTAGTATTAATAGTAGTAATAGCAGTAGTAGTAACATTGCTATCGAAAAGAAACGTTCGGTTTGGTTTTGTTGTTGAATTTTGCGTAATTAATTCCATTTACCCTGTATAATCTAATACACAACGCGCAGAACAGAGCATGGGTTTTCCTTTCTTCTTTTTTTTTGTTTCCTAAGCCATCGATGTGGGCAAGAGGTGTGCGGGCATGCATACAAGTAAGTAACAAGACAACCTAAAGAACGCGATTTTATCAATTGACATGGTTTAAAAAAAGGATAAATCACTTACAAATAGCAGGGAAAAAACAAAACGTAACGTAATTGTAATAACTAAAAAAGGAGTAACCATGATGTATGTATGTGCGTGTACGCATCAATCAGTGTTGGACGTGCGCCTGTATGTGTGTGTTATTATTTGGTATCGTTTGCATATTATCGTTTTGTTTTCTCTCATATTTTCTCATCATTGTTTTGGTTGTTTTTGCACTTGCAACTTAATTATCTTAAATACACACACTTCTTTCCAATCTTATTTTGTCGATTTTTCCTTGTTCTCTGTTTTACTTTCTCCTTCATTTATATGCTTTCCATTTTGTCTTGTTTTCTGTTTGATTCAAAATTTTATTCTTCTGATGTTTTTTTTTATCTTTCTCTTTTCTTCACTTGTTCTTCCATATTCCTTTTATCGCAAAATCTTCATACTCTTCGCACATATCTAAAAAAGAAAGAAACACATATTAATTTGGTTACGGCGTTTGGTTTTGTTCTCGAAGTTTTTTTTCTTGTTCTATCTCTTCTTCATTTCTTCATTTCTTAGTGGCTTTTGGGCGTTTTTAAAAATGTTATTAATGTTATGTTGCAGTTACGGAGGCACGCACGCACGCGCACACACGAATACGCACAGAACAGGAGGTGAAAAAGAATGTTCTGTTTGTTACTGTACTTCGTTCATCACTACAATTTACTTCCTCTAGTATTTTTGTTTCCTATTTCCTTCCCTTTCTCTCTCTGTTTCTATATATATGTATATATGTATTCACTGTTGTATTATTAGGCTTAATTATGTTTGCTCCACTACACAAACACACATACACACATACGCGCGCGCATTCAGATTGCAACAGTATTGGACCATTATAATCGCATTGATTATTAAACACACTTCGCGTGATGTACACTTCTGATATAAACGGTGTAGTACTAATAGTAGTAATAGTAGTAGTAGTAACATTGCTATCGAAAAGAAACGTTCGGTTTGGTTTTGTTGTTGAATTTTGCGTAATTAATTCCATTTACCCTGTATAATCTAATACACAACGCGCAGAACAGAGCATGGGTTTTCCTTTCTTCTTTTTTTTTGTTTCCTAAGCCATCGATGTGGGCAAGAGGTGTGCGGGCATGCATACAAGTAAGTAACAAGACAACCTAAAGAACGCGATTTTATCAATTGACATGGTTTAAAAAAAGGATAAATCACTTACAAATAGCAGGGAAAAACAAAACGTAACGTAATTGTAATAACTAAAAAAGGAGTAACCATAAAAAAAGATGGGATTCGGGTAATGGTAACGTTTAAAAATTAAAAAAAGACATACAATTAGAACACAAGATACAATGGACGCGTGGCGTGAGATAATATGTCTAAAGGGACAGAAACGCCGATGGAGGCGCCTAGCTCGCTTCAGTTTTGTTCCCACTCGAGTTCACAAAATGTGTACGTGTGTTGCATATGTCTCTGTGTTTCTCTCTCTAGATATATATAATAAATGTGTGTGTATGAGTGTGTGTTTCTATATATGGCGTCTAAAGTGTACAATTTCTATCGCTGTGTTTTGTTTTGGTTTTGCTTTTCGCCGTCTCACGTCTAGAATTTCCTCCATTTTTCCCACGGTTTGTCCCATCATCCCAGAAGCAAACGGAGCAGTGGGAGGAATTAGGGGTCGTGGGACTCGCTTCCTGTCTGCGCGGTAAGGTTTGGTAGTACTTTTATCTTTTTGCGACCGAGGTTTAGGCGAAAAATTCGTACTTCGATGCCAGCTTATATTCCTCTTCGTCCACTTTGTACATTTCGATGAGCTGTTTGTGGTTGGGATGACAAAGAAAAAGAATAAAGTTGTTAAAAGTTGTTAACTGAACACTTGCTTTGTATTAGTACATTTTAGTGGCACAATCAATTGGAAACCGATTTTTCTTTCGTTACTGTTATTATTCTGCTTGCAAGGACTGCTTTATGGACAGTGTGTTTGAAACTTATGGTGCTTTTGTACTCAAATAAATTTAACCGTTTACATGTGAACGTAGCATTAATAAAAAGTAAAATTAGATGATGTTTTCATAGAAAAACTAGAGACATCAAAAGAATAAAACAAAAACAAAATAGTAATTGAATTTTGCATTAAATCAACAACAAAAAGTAATGAAACATATTAAACGATATAGTGAAAGAAAATGCGACCGAATTATAACATAAAAAAAACTCATAACAAAAGAACAATAAAACATAGCTTACATTTACTAAATAATACTTTTTGCATTTTGGCACTACACGCGTAAAGCTTCCTCCTCGAGAACCAGCCCACTCCTCCATAGGACGTGCAACGGTATCCTTCCTTTACCGTCGATACCGAAGGATGGCGGTGGTGACACACTTTCACGGCACACACACACACACACACCCTCGTCATGAACAAATGCAGGGACAATCGGATTGTTTAGCTTCTTCGCGCTTTCGCGCTTCCTCGATCGTGTTCAATCGGATCAGATGCTGCGCGGACGGTGGAGGAATGGTGGAGAAGCTACGAAATGGGACGGGCGCCGCCGTCACCACCGCTGACGCCGGTATGGATGTGTTGCTGCCTGCGCCGGTGGACTTTTGATCGCCATTAATGCTACTGCTACTACCGCTACTAATAAGCTTACAGCCGCTAGCCGACAGCTAATCAATCGCAGGTGCCAGTTTTGTCGTCACAAGTGCACACATACACAGTCGACGTCCGGGGGTGAAATACAAAGAAAATGTTTAAGAATGAGGTAAACCGAAAATGGGGAGAAAAATAGGAAATTTCAATCAATAAAACATTAGCAGCATTTACAATGTAAAATAAAGAAATAAAAAACAAACATAATACAGAAAACCAAAAGAAAAAAAAAACAACATTAAGCTAACAAACAGATGGTGAGACGGTACTACTTAATAAGATAAGGAAACAAAAAAGGTGCTCAAAAAAAAAACAACAAAAAATCGAAAGAAAAGCGAAAACAAATAAAGTAAAATAAAATGGACCTACTAGATGGCCGAAATTTGGTGAAGCTAGCAGAGCGTGTTGTAGATGTAGCAGCATTTTTGGGGGGAGACTAGACTGATGGTTGTTGGCCAGGTGCGGTGGGATATAGTATGCGCTGAGCTCAACACACACAATACATACACATGCACTAAACTAAGTAACTACTGGCTGGCTACTAGATTTACTACTGCTGCTGCTGCTGCTGTTACTGCGTCGTTGTTCAAACAGATGGTGCTGCGGGGTTGCTTCGATTACATTACGCTTATCACAACGATACTGTCCTGTGTCCTGTGTGTAGAACTACATGACTGGTTGCCATAGGCTACACTTCAATTAGAACGAAGATCACAGAGTTGAAGCGTACGCCGATGACGTTATGACGTGTGAGGATAAGTAGCAACGTACAGTACGGGAGTAGGTGAACAGACAGGCACACAGGCAAGGCAAGACAAGGCAATATGGTTCAGAGATTAATCAGACAGACAGGGGGTAGTATGTGGGATGCTGGGAGAGACGCCAACCCGGACATGACTACACGACTGTTTCGATCGTAACGATCTCCCGCACACCGCCCACTAGACCGCCGCCACCCGGACACAACGCTACCTTTTGCACATCGTTCGCCAACTCCTCCAGCTGTTTGTCGTGGGTAACTTTCAGCTTTTCCTTCTCCCGATTCTGCTTGATGGTGGCAGTCTGCAAAAAAATAAAATAAAATAAACGATCAAAGGTGAGAGGGTTATGAGAGAAGAATGGTTTCGAGGTTAGGACGGAACACCCGGAGGATCGCTCACCTTTTTCTCGTCCATGAACCGTTTGATGTTGTTCTGCTTCTTCTCGCGCAGTCGCCGATCCTTCTCGCCCTTGGTCTTGAGCGTTTTGTCGTTCGCGACCTCTTTCGACGTTTCGACCGAGATCTTCGCCTGACGGCTGTTCAGCTCCTTAATTTCGCGCTCGTGTTTCGCCTCGAGCTGCTTCATCTGGGCGGCCTGCGTAGTTTCCATCAGCTTGCGCAGAATGTCCTGCTGGTCGGCGAGCTGCTGCTTCAGCAGTTCCCACTCCTCCTTCTTGTGCCGCTCGGCCATCTCTGTCCACTGGGTGTTCTGCTCCTGGATGAGCTTGCGTACCGCCTGATCGGCCTTAATCTCCTCCTTGCTTTTGCCCTTGATCAGCCGCTCGATTGCCGCGTTTTGTGTCTTCTGCACACCAGCGCGTTCCTTCGCGTGCTTCTTCTTCACCGCGTCCAGCTCCTTCTGCTGCTTTTTGGCCGTCTTCTGGAAGCCCTTCTCCTGCCGCAACGAATCGACCGTAATGGGATCGAACACGAGCGGTGGTTCCGTCACGCGTTGTTCCTCCTTGCGGGCCTGATCATCCTTTTCCTTCTTGCCCGTCTCCTCTATGCCCATCGCCTTCATGTTATCCGAGCGTTCCTTGGCGGCACCCATGAAGGCACGCGGATCCGACAGCGCGTCCATGAAATCTTCGAACCCGTCCGGTACGTAGATTTTAAGCTCAATGTTACAGAACAACATGGGCAGCGACATCGGGAAGTTGGCCTCCGTGCGCAGCGAGATGTGCCGGTAACCACCCTGCAAACCGTCCAGTGGCAGGATGCGCTGTCCAAGCAGCTTACCGTTCTCGTCGTACACACCGAATCGTAACACGGCCAGATCGGGCAGCACTACCTTGCGAAACAGAAACGGTTCCTCGTTGTACACCGGGTTCAGTCCGTTAGCCGGCACCATGCGCGTACGGAACTCTTTGCGCACCGTGTCCGAGGGTAAACCGTACATGTCCACCTCAACGTACGTGCCCACCTTCTTGTCCGAAAGGAACTGGCCGGCAATGACCTGTACGGCACAAGATGCCGCAATCACACCGTCGACCGGTGCGTCCGCAAATGGATCGAAGCTACGATCGGCTCGTCGCATGAAGTCCGGCTTCAGCAGGTAGCCACAGTTGCCGTTGTACTCGAACTTGCCCTGATTCAGCTGCATCGGCAGATCGGACGTTTGGAAGTTAAGGGACACCATCTGGCAGCCCGCATTCCAGAACACTTGCGGCATGTAGTTGGACGAATCGGCCCGCGTACCCTTCGGATAGATGCGCGACATCTGCCGCTTGTTGTAGTTGACGAACTCGATGGCCTGTGACTTTAGCAGGTTCATACCGGTCGTTTCCGCGAACGATGACATGTTGTGGTGGACGTTTTTCTTCTCCGCGTAATCGAACGTTTGAAATTTGACCGGCTGCGCGTAGTTCACCATGGAAGATAGCCACGGGTGGACGTTGGTCGTGGAGCCGGTGTACTGGATCGGAGGTGCTTCCTCGCCCCCGTCCTGTGAGGCGGCTGCGGCTGCCACCGGTGCTACGGCGGTTGCCGCAGGGGCTGCTAGTTCCGCAATTTTGGTCGCATCTACAACCGCACTAGCATCCTCCTTGTCTTCGTCCTCAATCACGAACTCACCCTGCAGGAACAGCTCGAGCTCCTTCTTTTCCACCTCCGGCTTTAGGCGCTTGTTTTTGATGAGGATCTTGCGCTTGAGTAAGGACGGTGGCGGTAGTACTGCGCCCGGTTCAAGCGGAAAGTCTTGAATCGGTTCCTTTAGCAGCAGATCACCGAGAATTTCGTCACAGTACTTGGCCAGCTTGTACTGCTGTGATTTGCAGCAATGGTTTTCAAACGACAGGATCACCGGATAGTCGGAGGTGACGAACGCGGTGTCGCGCAACGCGTAGATCACATCCTTAAACAGAATATCGGTACACATGGCCATACCGTGCGTGATGATCGGTTCCTCATCTTCGCCCTTACCATCCCAACAGTCTAGCTCGACGCACCGACAGCCGGCCAGCAGTGTCTGACGGTACATCTCGACCGAGCTTTTGCCACCGAACTGACGGCCGGACAGGTACGTGTTGTGGGACGAATTGATGTAATAGTGGGACAGCGGTTGATCCATATCCATGTAGATGTCGAGCCGGTCGAGAAAGACGGGCGCATTCTCGTCCGACATAAGGTACCGAATCAGGCCGTCCTTGGTGAGGGTTTCTGTGGAGCAGCAGAAAGCAGAAATGTGTTAGTGTATCGCCGTGTTCGTACGCCGTTTTGCGATCGTTGCACACTTACTCGCTTCCCGTGCTTCATCGTTCTGCTCGTACGTGGTAATAATTTCGAGCGCTCGCTTTTCATCGTACAGCGGATAGAGAATCTCGTTCAGCCGTGGATCACGCTGCTTTTCATTGAGAAAGTTGATAAATTGATCCAGATTGATGGAGTTCGCTTTACCCTGCGTGCTGTAAGTGAAAAGAAAGGAAAAGTGAGTACGGTTTTGGACGCCCTATTTATCGTCCCAGAGATCAATCGCGCTGGCTTACATGGACCGGAACAGCTCTTCGATGTCGTTACGGGGGCAGATCTTGTGGTACAGTTCGTAGAACTTTTCGAACGTAAAGTCAGCTTTCTCGATCACGTCATTTTTACCACTGGGTAGACCCAGATCGGAAAGAATCTGATAGACTAGTTTTTCTGTTTTGCCTGTTAGGTTTGCGCAAAATCACTCACAACGGCAAGGCCAACAATTTCTGCCCAATCTCATCCAACTAAGGGACGTAAGATAGCAGTAGCAGAGTAAATGATAGAAGTGTTACATACATTAATTGATTATTCTTTGATGTTTCTGCTACAAATGTTTAAAAAAGCTATACTCTTGTGGTGAAAAACATGTAAAATATAAGTGAAAGAAGCTATTAAAGGTATTATCTAATGCAAGGCAAAATTAAAGTGACAAGCAACAAACAATAATAGTTATACGGAACATCGAGCAACATCAACAATTTTGAATGGTGTTATAAACTTAACTAAACCTACAACAATGTACAGAAAATACACATAAATCAAACAGCTTATTACGAAACTAAAAACATACAACTATCATTAGAGGACATTATAGTTGTGAACATTCCTTGGCCATACTGTATGGGTGTTAGGTTAGCTCTGCATAAAAAAAAAATGCTCGAATCATTATTATGAACTATTACAGAGGGAATGATACAGTGTTTCTCACTTGATAATGCAAAGTTACCTATGATTTTTGCAAACGCTACATACGATTTCGTATGGAGCGTTTGCAAAAATCATAGGTAACTTTGCATTATCAAGTGAGAAACACTGTAAGGAAAAGATAATTACAGGATTCACTTTACACTTGCGCACATGATACTTGGAAATTATAAGGTTACGTCCAAATTTTGGCCGCTTGACCGATAATTAGGATGGCGTGTGAATGGTGAGAAATGGTACATGAAGCGGACATTTTTAAACTACTGATAGACAAATGACGTTTGGAAGTTGTTTCGAATGTTGAAGAACTACAGTTAGACACATATAGAAAGTAGCAAAAACAGTATTTTATAATAATTTAAATTGATTTGGAGCAGCCAAACAACCAAAAATAGTCAAAGAACTGCAGTTAAAAATTTGTACTACATGAAATGATTTCGAAACATCAATGTCGATGACAATTGAATGTGTTAAAACGAGCAAAAAAAAAGAAGAAGAACAATGATAGCGCACACGCGCTCACATGATTGTCAGCAGCGTAAAAGCAGTTGCTTCGATCACAACCGATCAATTTACACCTGCCATAATAGTAACAATCGCCGGCCTGCACATGCAAGCTGCAAGCAATAGAGCGGGAGGAAAACACTCCAGTATTTTCATGTGTAAATATTTTAAGTGCAATCAGGGTAGAAAAGCATGAAGGCACAGTCGGTGAAGAAGGTGGAAGTGTTGCAGCAGAGAAGCACCTGAACCCTCCCCTTTGTTCCTTCATATTGTTCCCTCTTCCCTTTCGATATGCATCATTATCCGTAATGGAGCACTCTTTGGTTGTGCCTAGGTAGATTGCAAAACGGAGAGTCGTTAGTTTCAGTCACTTGTTCACTAACACAAACACACACACACATACGCTTTTTTGCAGAAAGATTATGTTTAACAACACGTGTTTTGGATGTTAATGGAGGCGCCTGGTGGCGTTACAGTTCCATCATCCGTGCGCGTGTACCCTTATAGCAAGTCGTCGTTGAGAGACATTTAAATGAATGCACACACGCACACAGACACACAGTAAAATGAAGCAGATAATTTAATTCGATTCCCATCTACACCCTTCCAAGCTACCAAGAGGGCGGCGACAGTGGGTTATGATCGTTCCGCGTTTTGCCGCGCGCACACTGAATAAAGGTGCCAATTCAATTAGGTTGCGCTACTGCTGAATGTGAAAAGGGCGCGGTTGTGGTCAGAGCTATCATCGGCACCATCATCGACAGTGTGACTCTCTCAGATGCCGGACGGTGCGGAGGTTTAATCGAGCAATATCGAGACTGCATGGACAGCACGCACCAAAACCCCTTTTCCGGTGCTCGTGTGGTCAATCCGGGTTGATAGTGCGCGCTCGGGAAATCATCATGACGACGGCGATGATGACGATGATGATGATGATGATGATTGAAGCATATCCGGTTGGGTATATCATTTACTTGAAACTCAATTTGCCTCATTTGCATGATTGTTGAGGATGCACGCTTTCTTTGGTCTGGGCTAGATACTTCAAGCCTCCGTCTGTGTCGAGGGGGCGAATGGATCCATCCAAGGTCCCGCTCTTCTTTTATGGTTCTTAAATTATTTACCATCAGCTGTTGTGCGTTTAGTGCGACACACCGGGAACGGACAATGCTAAATGTGTTCTGCCGTGTTTTCAAGCGACAATGAAACTAGCCTTTCATCACTTACTGAAACGATTCGTTTTGATTGATAATTTATGTGTGTTATGCATTTAATTTTAGGGCAAATCAATACCCAATATTCATTTTGCTAATTACGTACGCTCGGCGAGGTAACATATACCTACATTAAGTCGATAATTTACCGATAACCAAGCACTTGCCATCACCCAAACATTCAACAACAAACTAGCTCGATAACACTATTCATAATACACGGACGATCTGCGAACGATTTAGCGATAACGATGGAAGAAAAATGTGCATTTTCGAGTGGACTGATTGGAAGATTGCGGCTTGGCACTTACTGCTTCATCAGGTTAGTCCTGGGGCACACGTTGTTCATTTTAATGTTGTGAGTAATATCACGAAGGCCTTGTTGCCACAGCTGACAAGAATTTAATAGACGTTATTTTAAAAAAAGTATTTAAAATATTATTATTTAAAAATTATAGCTGTACATGAATGTGATGTGGTGGAAATGTTGTTATTAAACATTTCAGAAAACAGATCCGACGAACTTCAGAATAATATTCCGGAGATGCTGAACAAATCAGGTGTCTATTAATACTCGAGTTCCTTTTTTCAAATCAAGCCCTGAACAAAACAGATAAAACGCACTGAATGCAATGAATTTTCGACCATAGATTACGGACTCTGCCTCTGTACACCGTGCCGGAAATGGAGTCACAAAGATAACTAGGTTCCATCCAGAAAAAAAAAATCATCTGTGGAAAGCATATTCATTATAATAATCTTAAATTATTATATTATATTACAACAAACAGCTATTTGTCTATGTGAAACCCCGTATTGCATTCATGCACCCATGGCAATAGGAATGTTTAGTTGTTGCCAATGTTGCTAATATTATCACAGCTTGTACAGCATCATTTCTGTCATCTTCTACCGATGAGACAAACATTATGCAAGGCAAAGCAGATAACAAACATAGCTCGTACGGGTAGATAGTATAAGGCGTAATACCTCTCCACCATCGGTTTACTGTGGCCATGATACGATCTAAAGCCAACCGAGTTTTTCCGCACTGATCATCTCCCACCGTACGACTGCAGTGTCACACGAGGGGTTGAAACACAATTTAATTTACAGCCCACTTCCTGTTTGTGTTTTTTTTTCTCATTGGCTGATGTTTTGTTCAGTGTTTGTGGGGTTAGCTTTTTAACTTCTTCTTGTCCAGTTGTCTCCACTAGATCGTTCTCACAGACGGACAGACGATTTGTCGTCACACGAATGACAGTTGGTCTGGTCTGGGGTGCTATTCTATTGTTTCACGAGTGACATCAACTACTCTCAAAGGGAAACTTGGACACATATACCCCCGTTGGGATGATGGGATGATGTTATTAGAGTAGAGAATGAAATAAATGCATCCAGCGAATGATTTATTAACCGTTGCTGTTGAATTGCCCTTTTATTGTTGATACGGTTGAAGTTATGGATCGAAATAATTTTCACTTAACTTATTTTTATCTTTCCGCTACACTATTAATATTGTTATCGATATATAGGGAGACAAAAAAACTTCACTAAAACGACCCTTGCGCGAAGTAGAAATAATACGAACAAGTAAATTAATATTTTACAAAACTTACAGTCGATATAGCCATTAGTTTGAAGAAGCGTGTTAATTAACAAAAGCATTGCGAAACCCCCACCATACATTAACCCATAATTCATGCATAACAAACACCGTAAAAAAGAAAAAAAACATGCAAAAACACAATGTACAAGATAACCAGATTGATGGTTATCCATGCAGGTTAAAGTTATTGTAACAATGAAGCAGAAAGAAAAGCAAGTAAACATTTGTTGAAGAAAAATCTTAACGGCAGAGCATGCAGTGCGCGAGCGGCGTTATGCAGCGCCAGGAACTTACTGCTTTTTGAGAGCTGTCATTGGGCAGAAATTGTTGGCCTTGCCGTTGTGAGTGATTTTGCGCAAACCATCCACCCAGATCTGCCCAGAGCGGAAAGAAGGTAAGGTAAAAGATATTAGGAAGATACGTACGCAGGATCAAATTGGAAACTGGACGGCTGGCTGCAAAAACTATCTTACAAAAATATTAAATACATTCAACGCTGTAAAATGAAATTCGATCAATCGGTAAGATGATTGAACACACACACCTTGGTGCCAAAATCTAATTTAAACTTCATCTTAGCTGTGCCTGTATTTCTCTACACTTGAAGCGGAACGGAGAGCACGTGCTGGATTGTGCTTATTAACATCCTATCAAAAGCAAGAAGATCTTTGAAATTCTGGAAATCACGCGTGTCTATACGTTCGATTCTGCTCGAAGTGGCATTCGCATAATGTCTCAATTAAACGTCCCATTACAGTGCCCCACCGTGTCAGACCGTCGTGTGTGCTGTTTGGGCTGTCAAATGTTGAGAACAACAATTCGACAAGTGATGATCGCTTGGTGTCGTTTGCGTTCAATTTTGTAAGGAGGAAAGGTTTTCCGAGCATGATTTTGCCGCACGCAAGAAGCGGATCAATAGCCTCACAGACAAATTATTTTCAACACGGCTAAGCTACAACAATGTTCAGCGCTTATCAGTTCTGACAGAACAGAACAGAAGCCAACGGACTACAGTACAGACACATCGAACCTCGCGCTTTCTCTTCTCCATTCTTTAAGCAGACAAAGTCAACAACACTAGAGACACGTTCAATCCGTCCACAAAGCTTTGGTGAGATAATTTCCAGCCTGACAGTTGATTATTGACGACGACATTCGAAAGCCATGCCCACACAATGTGGCACATGATTCCTCGTTTGTCCCTGCCGGAAGGATTCGCCGTGCAGTGCTATGATTGCAAAAGCAGAGTTCATGTGAGGTCGATTACACGGTTGGTGATGGGTCCTCCACGCGGAAGGATAAAGCGCGCCGCCAACGATGTGTGCGTACGCCGCATGTATGTAAGGATGCTGGAGCTTTCCCGGGTCCGGGACGTTTGATCGCCGGTTGACTGAGCAAATTCTCTGCCACTGGATATTAATAATAGCTTGCGTGGCGCACGTACATGTACGGCGAACCGGCGGCAATGATGATGACGGGAGCCAAACAGACCCGTCGCAACAGCAAAGTGTTGTCATACGGAAAAGGTATCTTTTTACGCAGGCATCGAGTTCCGACGATCGGGCTGGAGGGACGGGTTTGCGTTGGTTTAAGGATATGTTCCAATAAAACATGGCTTCACGCAGCACGGCATGATGCAAACAACAAAGATGAAATATCCTTCCCTCTGCTGGACATCATCCTAACCGCATTACTTGCGGATAGTTATTTTGTGTATCCGCTTTGCTGTGTAAAACCGGACTCCTTAATGACCGTTCCGAGGAAAAACATCTTTCGCATCATTTCTCATTATTCGCCAGGTTCTCGTGTTCCGGCGCCAACGTAAATTGCGTTTAATTAATGTACATTCGATCATACGGTGCACACTGTTTTAAAGCCGTGTACACAAGCCGTGAGGCGGTGTATGCAATCGACCGCAGCATTCTTGTGAAGGTAGTAGTGTGAAGCGTGAAGCAATCGTGAGCCTCGCTCCCTCGCCCTATTTGCTATGCGCTTCATACGACACCCGTAAGTCGAACCAATAATTACGGAATTTGCACCAATCCACAGCTTCCGATCCGACGCTTGAGGCTAACAAGCGTGTGACGAGTGTTTGCTAGCAACAGGTAGCAAAGTATGCTAGCAACGAACGAACCAAAAGAGCCCAGTAGTAGCTCCAATTCGAATGATACGACAGTCAGGCAGGGTCAGACCACCCGTTGATGGCAGGGCCGGGATGCAGCAGCAGCACCACCAGCCAGCCAGCCAATCCGAACGTTGCTTTCCTTGTGCACTGTGTCCAGGTGTGCTATGTTGGCTGATTGTCAAAACGAACCATATAACACCATACACACACACACGCATACCAGCCGGCATGTCGTCGTCTCCGCTTGTATGTTTCGGCTGTGGGAAGACGTAGGAGAGAACGTGATGAGTTTTCGTTTGCCGCTTACCTTGGCCGTTGCTGCGTCCGGGCAGACGACATGCTGATAGTTGATGTTGATGTAGTCCGTGCCGGAACAGATGGTCAGAGATTTTTCCTCCACATTTTCGCCGTGCTTGTTGCACAGTTGATTGTACAGCTTCATGTCCTGCGGGAAGAAAACGGTGGAAATGTGAAACGATTACAACCGTCCATACACAGTACGCGGGGAGAGGGAGAGAAATTAGCAGTTGTTAAAGCATAATCACAAAGTGGTAGCGCCTCACTGATGTTGGTTTCGGTTTGTTGGGATTCTTCACGTAAAATTGTTGTTGAACTAATTCAAACACAGAGCAGTAGGTTTGCGCCACTGTTTCCATCCTTGTAGAACAAAGTACAAAAGAAACTAAACGGAGGGTTCTGCTTCCCACACGTCGTGTTTCGTTCTAATGCATTAATGTATGCATGAATGTGTACTAAGAAGAAGCGTGAGTACTCTTTCCGAGAAAGTAAATGAGACACCTAAAAGACACACAACCAGACACTAAAGAGGGTCCTTTTTTTAATGGGCCGAGCAAACGAGATGAAAGGCTTACGAGTAGAACCCTCGGGCAGTGCCCTACAGAAGTACAGGCGCGTTGTGCAGGTGTTGATGTGGTGTAGTAGTCGTGTAGTTTAGTCTTTTTGAAGCAAACTGCATTTTTTTCAACTGGTAAGATAATGGGGCCGTTAGGATGGTAAACAATTGAGAAGTATAAACAGGTGTAAAGAAAAGCACTTTTTTTGTGATGTCTGAGATCTCTAAATGGTACAGAAATGATGAGATAGAGTGGGCAAATTTGCAACTAAAGATGGTAATTAAAATTTAAGAGAGAGAGAGAAACTATGCGATATCAACAACTGAAGAATAAAATTCAATACAGTTTTTGCGTTTAATTTAAAAAAAGATGACGAAAAATTTAGTTTGCACCAAACTAACATACACCAATCGTCTTCAACAAGTGTCGTTTGCGATGGCAAGTGCTTGCCAGTCGGATAAACACTTCCATTCTGCTTTATTGTGCCAAACAAAACTCAACCTAAAACACGCATCCATTCGTGAACGGAAATGGTGAGCCTGATGGGCGCTCAGAGAAATAATATTCCCACACAATCGCCCATCGAGCACGAGATCCCGTACGTACTCAATCGATACCGAACACTAGAGGCGTAGTGCACGTTGCCCCGCAGTTTTCCGGTTCAATTCCACCCAAATGCAATGGAAATTGGTTGCATTTTCAATACGTTTTCCACATTTCGCCTTCCCACACTTCCGCGCAGTAACCAGGAAGGAAGGTGAATGCATAGCGGCATTAGCAGCAAAACACATAAACAGGAAATCGAGCGAAAGAACGCTGGTTGTGTTCGAGGTTTTCGCTGAACTTTCACCGATTGCGAACGGCAATTAATGAATACGCGTTGCCTCCCGTTTTACCACGAGGTCACGTTGCGGTAGCGAATGGTTAATCGTGCACAAAGTTATTTGAGGCGGCGGATTGCGTGGTCGGGTTCGCACGTGTTTTGCGCGCTAATCCTTTGCAGTCTCAGTCTCAGAACGGGTAGTATGGACAGCTTTCTGCGAAGCTGTAGAGTAGCGAAGGTGGCTAGTACTGCTTGCAAGTCATTTAGCAACTTTTTAAATGTGAACATCTTTCGAAATATTGCAATAAATTGCTTACTAAAAGGTGTTTCTCTAGGAAAGTAACTAAGGATGTAAACGAAAAATGGTCATCTGTCATGTTCAATAATAAAATTTAAACAAAAGTTTACAACAATATTGCATTTTAGTATGAATCAGCTATGTTTAATTTGTTGCGTAGTTAAAAAAAAACGATTCAAGCAATGAATACAAAAGATCCAAAGAATAGATGCTAAAAAATCGACTGTTTTACACCAATTTCATTGTACACTAGGTATAAAAAAGTATTTAAAAATATATATAGAAAACAAACTTAACGACGATGCAGTGTTTATGTTGAACCATTTATCGTGCTGGTAATTTGCTCTTTGTAACACACCCCAACAAAACATCACAAAGCATTTCCTCTGCCAGTGTTCTCTGGAAGGCATTTTTATATCCCTTTTCCCGCTAACATAATTTCCTTCCCTATTTGTCTATTTGTGTTTGCTTCGTTGAGGGCAGAGCGTAAAATGCAACCAATCTAAAGTCCTGTCAATTATCTTGGCCTACATCCATCCATCGTAAAATTGCATTCACGGCAGGGAACAAGCAAAAAAAAAAAGCCGACAACGGATGCACATCCTGATGTATGGATGAGCCGTGCTTACCTTCGGCCTTCCGCCCGCTCTGATATCGCTCACTTGACATAACTCAATAACGTCACCTTCCTGTCAGTTTGCCACATCCAGTGCGCGCGTGAAAAGACAAGCAAAAGAAAACGAGATTTTAGAACCAACCGGGGAGAAAGTGACGATTAGTGTGACCACACTTACCCGGCCTTCGCTTTTCCAGTAGATGAAGAACCCGTACTCATCCACCTTAAACATGCAGTTCGGTTCCAGCTCGTTGTTGTCCTTCTCCTCTGTCCAGCGATCGAACACGCATCCGGTGAGGAGCGGTTCCGGCACCGGGATCTGCCAGTTAAACTCAAACTTCTTCGTCATCCTGCCGGTCGCGTTGGCCTGCTAGCGGTACCAGTAAGCTGGCTGATCGTGACGACTCTGGTGCTTCAACTAGCGAACGAAGGCGAAGATGATGGTGGTTTTGATGGATTTTTATCTGCAAAAGAAAAACGCACAATAAAAGAAAGAGCGGCTATTAGAATCCGGATACCAGCGGTGGAAGTGGGAATGAGAAGACGAACGAAAGGAAAATAAGAGCGTAATTTAATTTCTTGCAATATCCTCTTCCTACGGGCGTTTTTTTTTGCTACTGTTACGAGCTTTTGCTGTAAAAAGCACACGACAAAAGGCCACGAGGCGCGAGGGTAAAGCGTGTTACTGTCTAGGTCTCGTGTGGCGCCTTTTCCATCGCCACATTACCCGTAAAAACACACACATACATGCACACACACAAACACTCGTCGCAAGTGTAGTAATTAAATAAATCAAACAACATTTATTAAATTAAGCGCTAGTACGAGTGGACGAATGCGTGTGCGCGCGCCAAACAGCAGCAGCACACATTGATTGGCATACAGTCACACGGCACACGCTCATACCAGGTTCGATATAGACAGTACATGCCACATGCCAATGCGGCACTCACTATAATAGATCGTTGCAAAAAATGAAAAGTGAAAAAAACGCTTCAATCATACACTGTCGCCACACGGAGCGGCTCTAGAAACCGGCCCACTAACCGATCGGGCCAAAACGGGCACGTGCCGCCATGGTAGTTAAGCTCGACATTCTCGATCCAGAAATGGGAAGGTGGTACACACACACACATCGACCGTACGTAACATCTTGAGCAAATGGCAACGCGGGCGCATTATGGGCGCAATGTTCGTTCGGTGAAGTGTCTTAATTTATCTAGCTAGCGTTTCTACTACAGAGCAAGCAGTACAAGCTTGAATCGACTTTCGGCCACAAGCTCGAAAAGCGCTGCGGTGGGGGCGCTGTTGGTAAATCTTGCTTTCTAGCTCCGATTTGCAATTACTTGTTTGTTTGTTCAATTAACAGTTAATCAATCATGCTGCTGCAGTACGGTATTGAGCCTCATTATCGGTTAAACAGATCAAGGTGCGAACTGAGCTAAACAGGATTCATTTTTTCTTATCCGACAAGTGCCTTTAAGGGTTTGGGTATTTTAAATTATGCACTTGTATGATACGCTTGTTTTGTCAATGTAAACGCACACTGTCTACATTCTATTTGCTGTGTATGATGTCTTCCTACATGAGTGTGCTGCTCTTGTAGGGCATTCAAACAAAAATTGTTGTCCGTCCACTACTTTCGGAACATTACGGAACGTTTCGATATTTTTTTTACTGTTCTGTGGTACGAACCACAAGGATATTGGGGCTTAACTTCACCAAGGTCATCATCCAATTCCACACGTTGCTGCCACCTTCCCACAGCCACAGCCCTAGGTTTAAAGTGTAAAGCTAGCCACCATACGCTTCTCTCTCTCTTGACTATCATCAATTATTCACGATCCTACCTTCTGGGGCGAAGGGCACACATCAAAGAGAACTTTAACTAGTTACCAACCGAATCCCCATTCCCTGCCAAAGTTACAACGGTCAGGATAAACCTTTGGCGTCTATAAATAGGCTCCACACTATTAACACTTATTCGGTGTGTCAAGCCAAACACATCAGTCGCCATTTAACGACCACTTTGATCGTCGACCGGATGCTGCTGCCGGTTGTGCACGGAAAGCATTCAGAACCACCCGTTTTTGCACTACCCGAGAGAGCGAGTGAAACAGAGTGCCACACAATTCAATAAACAGAGAAATAATGTTAACCCCCCAAAGTCTCTGGTCGAGTATAATGCGCTAGGAGACAGAGTTCCGAAGTTCAAGGACAACAGACCCAGGAAGAGTTATTCGATTACTTATACTTTCATCCACCCCACCCGAGCAACGAACGAATGATGGGAAAATGTCAATTCACGACTAAATCAGCTCACAAATCGAACGGGTGTCACTAATGGAAAAATCTAAACCCAGCGTTCGGAACGAGTGTCTTTAGCGCGTGTTCCCTGCTTACTTGATGCAAAACCTTTAAACAAAATCTACCGCCAGATCATCAAGATTAAAGGAAAGCTACACGGTTAGAGGTTCTTCTAAGGTTCTACACGCACACGTACAAAATCAAGATGCCACAAGACGCGCCTTCTGAGACAAGTCAAGTGGTGGTTTACGGCCTCCATCGAATCGGAGGAGCGAGAGATAATCAGATCCAACAGCATGGACAGGGAGCGAAGGAGAGAATCACATCGATTTAAGGGTAAGCAGCACTAGACGGATCAAAGCGTATCCAAGAGTATTGAGCCATCCCATCTATCCCCATCACCAGCACCCGTCGAGGCCGGACGGGTTTTGGAGAGGGCATACACAGGGCGGGATCTACAGATCAAACGATTACTTGCTTCCTATCGCTTCGTGCTCTTCACTGCTTGGTATCGGCGTTTTGAGTAGTTGTACGGCACCGTGTAAGCGTCAGACTTTACATCACCAGGATACGGAAGCTGACCGATTTTCTATCGAAAAAATGTTCTAGTAACCGCTCTCCATCTAAGACTATGTAGAGAAGCGATTGTTCTTTACCATCGTTACTGTCCTGATTTCTCCCCGTCCGTCCAACAACTAAACAAGAACGGGAGCATGTTCGTTCACTATCAATCGAGTCGATCTCGGCGTACTTAATGCAGAACAAAAAATACACAAACGAAACATCCACACACACACACACACACACACACACACAGTTGGGGTACTATACACTGGTCACCGGGGCTCTTCATCCAGTCCAGTTGCAGTATGTGTTTGGCGAACTAGAAACCTCCGGTTTCCGAAAATAGATTTCGTAGAATGTTTCCAGGGGCGGCGGCGGGATTGTTCTCCTTGTTGGGGGACGGCGGGAGAAGGCCGTGCGAAGCGCAGATTGAACGCAGACGGAAAACACTTTTCCAATCGATCTTGTTTCGAGTGTGTGTTTAGTGAGGTTATGTTACAGCAGGCCAACCGAACCAACACGAACCAACACGACCCTTCCATCCTTTCGCAGTCACATTCCGGTACATTATTGTTGCAGATATGATCAATAGGCCGGCCAACAACGCGCTTGAAACCTTGTTATGTGTTATTTATCTCTCCCCTTCCATTCACCTTTCCCGGGAAAGCGGTTCCACAAGGTTTCCTCTTCCCCACTTTTTGTTGGGGTTCTGAGCATGTAACATACAGAAACACAGACTGTAGTTTTGCCGAATGTGGAGCAACAAGACGCGCTGTGTACCCCCGCCCGTACACTGACCTGGATCAGTTGCGCGTTTAGTGTGATGGCGTATATAGTTTTTCCTTGTACAAAAACCCGAAACCTTATTGAAATTGATAGGACACTGGGGAGGTATTCTAAACGACTCGTACCAAACAAATAGAGTGTGTGGAGATTGATTATTGTTCACAGCAAAGGTTGTTACACTGGGAGTGATTTAGGCATTAAAGAGTTCGAAGATGTGTCTGGAGTAAAAGAGCTCGAAGATGCACACACTTAACCTAATGTAAAACAGATAAAAACAATGCACAATGTGGTTAACAGTAGTAGCAGATTCTACCTTCGGATCGGAAGCACCGGTTTACCGACCCACCACCGATAAAGGAACGCTAGCAGTAGAGCTATCGCAAAGTACACCAGAAACCACTGCATAGGACACTATGCTAAACTCACTAAACACAATCGCAGAGCTCGCCTAAGATGGATGCGCACCCGGATGTATATCAACACTTTTTCCACAGGTGACCTGCAAACCTGCCAACTGTTTCCCAACTTTCGCAGAAGCGCGCACCGACACTGAAGGCTTCGCACAAGCTTTTTGCACGGATGCTTTGAACCGTCTGCGAGCGTAATGGCCCATCGGTGAGAGTTTTGTGTGGTGTGGTGCCCAAGCTATAACCACTATGCCTAATAGATGAGTGGCCGACTGTTGGATGTTTGGGGAGTTCTGCCTTCCCACAGGGATAGTGCTAGTGTACGTATGTGTGTTTCTCGGTGTGTGTGTGTCTGTGAGCCCAATTGGAGAGTTAGTCCCTAAAGGGCTCGGGAAGGTTTTTCTAAGTGGAAGGTAGTATTGTGTCCGCCCTGGGGAACCTTAAAATTCGATCGTCTAATGGTGGCTAGTACCGATAGTACCCCACTTGCTTCGATTTCAAGAGGTTTCCTCGCATAAGGTCGGCAGGATTAGCCGTACACGACACGCATCCTCGGTAAGGTTTCCCCGCGAGGTTTTAGCCGCTTACCGAAGCCATCCAAAGGCCAGCGAGTGTTTGCTGAGTGTAGTTTTTCCGTGCTTTTGTGCTCCGTGTTGATGCCATTTACTTTAGTTGCTCCTCGGACCGATAGGAAGGCAAACAACAATTGTTTTAAATGTTGTGTTGTGAACTCGTAGTAGATGAAACGGATAAGTGAATACATTTTCAAACTTGAGCAACATGATGATTAAACAGTTGCAATAATGACTTCCTTAGAAAAAGGAATATTTTCAACAAAATCTGTTGTATAAAGTTTTTCATTTGTGTTTAAAATCGTACCAAACAGTTAGCTTCTGTCGCTAAAAATACAACCCCACTAGGCGCAGCAAACCTTATTCGGTAGGAAAAACGTGAACACACCTCCACAAAGCCACGTTGTTCCTGGGGCGAAATAAAAAAAAAAAGTAAAAACGATTCATCCTTTGAGAACCCCCGCGGGAACGACACCGTTACATAAAGAAATCATTTTCGTGCATGTTACATATTTTAAAACCAACCAAAACAAAAAAAAGGAGAACCAATGTAAGGCAAAACAAATACACTTTTTGTGTCCCGGTCCTTCAGCCACACTCCATGCTGCCGGCAACGCGGAGGCAATAAAAATGTGTCTCATTTGAAATGGTAGCTAGGAAAAAAAAACAAAAGGTGAACCCGGTGAATTGAACAAAAATGAAGAACTTTGCCAACTCTCTTTTTCTTTTGCGACACTCTTTTGCTGCTGGAGAATGGTACAAGAAAAAGTACCACACACACACACACACACACACACACACACACACACACACACACAACAACCCAGCGGAGGGGTTTGCTTGTCTTGTTGGCCCCCCCCTTTTGATTTCCTGGAATTTTCTTCCACCGTTCTGAACACGTGCTCGAGGAAATGTAAAAACGGTGTTGTGTGTAGGTTAGCCAGAAAAACGTGAGATTACGTGAGTGAACTTGTGTGTAGGGTGGCCAGAAAAACGTGAGATTACGTGAGTGAACTAGGATCGACCGAAGACGACGGCGACACATTGTTGCGCAGGAAAATTCGTTTATTATTGCAATGGAAAAACTAACCCGCGAACTAAACGAGTTCGCCACCGCCACACCGTCTAGTGGACGCGTCATTATCGATCTGTGCTATGAAGGGCGGGGGCCGGGGGGTAGGGAGGTGTATGTGGGGAAGGATGCTATATGTTTGGTGGCTTATTGTGGTGCGGGAAAAACATACAGCCGCGTCTGAAATGTCAACCCCAAAATGACAGACCTGCGAAGTGAAACATAATCCTTGGATGTCCGTTTGCTTTTGCACCTTTTTTCCCGTCCATTTGTACCCTTTTGGCCAACATCCAACGGCCACGGGAACGAGATGCTTATTTGTAATCCTTTCGCGTTACACTTACGTTTAGCTACAGACTCGAGCATTCGAGGAATTACTTCGATAGATGGCCATACTATGGCGTAAAAGCTATATAGGGCGGCTGGAAAGTACCGTGTGGCGTTGATTATCTCTTTCTCTGGAAGCATCATTAAACTTTAATAGTACCTAGCCACCACACATCAGGAAAAGCATAAGTATGATTGCGCAAGGACAACACAAATCGTAAGTTGTGCAACTTTTCGGTCAAGTATTATTTTGATTTCCCCAGTGTGAAGATGGGGAAGAAGAATGAAGACTTGCGGTGTGGAGGGTGTGGGGGTTCCCAATTAAATTAACAAATGTTTGGCGAAAATGTGGTATATAACTTATATTAAATAGTTGTGCTGCTTATCGTCTTTCTACAATCGATGAAGGTCTAGGTCTGCAAGGGTCTGGCTCGCTCTATGTGCTTTGATTTATCCATAGCTGAATAGCCAGTCCCTGAGGTTTTTACTCAGACCTTGAGAAGTTGTGCATTTCTGTCTGAAGGTTATCCATAAATATGCACTAAAATTTATTGTAATTCTTCATCATAAATAATCACTACAATACTTGATAGATATTGTTTTAAATCCCGATGAAGGTATATCAAACATCATTTGTTGTACAATTAAATTATTCTTATCAATTCTATTGTTTGAGCAGGCTCTTTTCTTAGACGGCAATAATTATTTTTTTACAATGCAAATCAAATTTACTATCCTCATTGTTATTTTACATCAAAATCGGCGAAGAACTTTAGAAGTTACAGTAATTGGAAGCTGTAAAAAAATTCACAAAAAAATAATTTGATTTTTCATTATTTTGATTGTTTTATCTTTCATCCCGCCAAATGCCCAATGTGCAGTCTAATATCCAGCTACCAGTTCTTACCTATTTGCAATATATTTCGCACGCAACGCAGTCCCACGAACCACTATTGAGATGGTGCGTGCAAATTGCAAATCGAAAACAAATTTCCATCGCTGGCAGCGGTTAGTTTTGCGGTTCGCGTTTCGAAGGAAAAGGTCATACGGACTGCCGTGGGATATAACAGTCAACACAGCAGCAGCACCACCACCAACGGCAATAGTAGCACGCATGGCGCTGCCATACCGGGTGCGCAAATCGGGGCAACTTTGATGGGAAATATTCGAAGAATTCGATCTTGCATACCTTAGAGCTTCGAACACCTCCGCCGTCTGCCCGGAAATGATCGGCGGTACCGCTAATAAAGGATAGAGGTTTGAGGTCGCAATGGCTGTGCGTTGATGGTTTATGATGGTGCACGGGCAGCAGGCAGGTGTCCCTGAGCAGACAACAAACCCGACAACCAAAAAACATCGCGATGGAGCGTCGAAATGGGACACACACCTCGTCGTTTCTGCATTTGGATTAGCTCTTTCACTCTAACGTACTTGTTTGTATCTGTTGCTGCACGGTGCTTTATTGCAAAACGGGCGAAGAATTTGGTGCGGGAAAATGATTTATTTATGCTAACACCGTTACTGAATCAACAGCACAACGTATTACGCCGGATTATACGGTAGAATATAAATAGAGAGAAAGAATGAGAGAAAGCAAGCGAAGCGTATGCAGCTTCAATATCGGTGAAGACTGTAAAATTTCATTTGGCGAAAGTCATCATTAAGTATATCGTTATAGTATAATTGAGGTGATTATTCTAGCTGAGCGTTTTAGTTTGCTTCTTTTATGTATTACAATCAAAGCTCAAAACGCCCGTACAGCACGTATTTCGCAATTAGATCACATCAAGAACATTCATGCAACCGTAACTTGCGTGTTATTCTTCAAGCTTTTCATCTGTTTCTGTCGGTTTTACTGAAATAAAGTAATGTTCTGGAGTATCCACTGTTCTTATTAGGACAAAATTATTCTAAAAGAGTTCGTTCACAAACAGAGTTTCATGTACGAACACGTTAGACTGAAGAGAGAATTGCATGGTGAGTGCTTTTACTATCAACGATTTAAACACACATGATTATCCCCTTGTTTTAATGCATTATAGTGCCCTCAATCGCTGGAAGGCATAATACCTAAACAATGAACTAGCCCATCTTGTCCTTTTCGTTAAGCTGCAAATGATTGTTTAAGCTGAAGTTTTAATCTGTTTACGACTGAAGTTCAATAATATCGGCCCCATCTCGTCATAAACAATGGAGAATGTGAATGATCTCGCATTTTGCATTTATGGGGCTGCTGGTATTTCAACCCATCCTTTCCAGCAAGCGCGGGCATACTCTTGAACTAGTAATTGACGTCAAAGATAGCGCGGGTAAAGGCAAGTTTTTCGTACTGCCATGTCCTGGGTATGTCTGCTGTTGGCCACAAGTACAAACGATGATGTCTCGTGCTCCATATCCCGGTTGCAAGAAGAAATGCACGATGATTAACTTTCCCGTGTTCGCATGACTGCCCCCCCTTAACGGGTTAACGGGGTTGATAGATTTATTTGCAACACTCTGACCTCTGTTCCCAAGGTGAGCTTGATAGCTGACTAGTCTAGAGGATGTCTATAATAGCTTCATCCTTTCCTAGCGTTCACAGCCGTAACACAGCTAGCACAGGAAATCGAATGATGAATGGATGGATGACCCTTTCCCAGGATATTTGCTGGACCGTTCTTCTACTCTAGTTGATTATTCCCATTTGCAGACAGGGACGATCTCGCGATATTGCTTGATTTAATCAACGATGGACAGGTGATGTAGCACCGACGGCGTTCAATTTCTTTCGCCGCTCTATCGACAACGCCATACGTCGAATGGGTGCATTCTGCAGCTCAAGGTGAGTGCTTCAAGGACTTGCCTAATGACGTTCGCACCACCAACTCCGGCAAAGTGTTCTACCCGTTAAGTTGAGCATCCTTTTAAAGAGCATGTGTTTGGCCTACTTTAGTACACACCATCACACATACGTACACTACTTCTGAGCAACGAATGTCAAGTTCGTGCCGTGTACCGTCGATGCGTCCCTAATTCTTTTCTTCTTCCATAGGAAAAGCACTTTCGCCTGATAAACGTTAGCAAATTATCCCTTCGCTTATGCCATCAGACGTCAGAGTGTGA
>KZ062286.1:55298-117374 GCA_002091835.1 Anopheles maculatus
TTTGATTTATCCATAGCTGAATAGCCAGTCCCTGAGGTTTTTACTCAGACCTTGAGAAGTTGTGCATTACTGTCTGAAAGGTTATCCGTAAATATGCACTAAAATTTATTGTAATTCTTCATCATAAATAATCACTACAATACTTGATAGATATTGTTTTAAATCCCGATGAAGGTATATCATACATCATTTGATTTAAAAAGTTCTAGGTTTCTGTTGAGGAAATTTAATGGTCTGATGTCAAACTTAAGGGTCTTACACTAAGTGTCTTACAATTTAAAGACTCTTATCAATTCTATTGTTGCAGTTAGCTTTTTCTTAGACGGCAATAATTATTTTTTTAACAATGCAAATCAAATATATTACCCTAATTGTTATTTTACTTTGAAATCGGCGGAGAACTTCAGAAGGTACAGTAATTGGAAGCTGTAAAAAAAATCATAAAAAAATAATTTGATTTTTCATAATTTCGATTGTTTTATCTTTCATCCCGCCAAATGCCCAATGTGCAGTCTAATATCCAGCTACCAGTTCTTACCTATTTGCAATATATTTCGCACGCAACGCAGTCCCACGAACCACTATTGAGATGGTGCGTGCAAATTGCAAATCGAAAACAAATTTCCATCGCTGGCAGCGGTTAGTTTTGCGGTTCGCGTTTCGAAGGAAAAGGTCATACGGACTGCCGTGGGATATAACAGTCAACACAGCAGCAGCACCACCACCAACGGCAATAGTAGCACGCATGGCGCTGCCAAACCGGGTGCGCAAATCGGGGCAACTTTGATGGGAAATATTCGAAGAATTCGATCTTGCATACCTTAGAGCTTCGAACACCTCCGCCGTCTGCCCGGAAATGATCGGCGGTACCGCTAATAAAGGATAGAGGTTTGAGGTCGCAATGGCTGTGCGTTGATGGTTTATGATGGTGCACGGGCAGCAGGCAGGTGTCCCTGAGCAGACAACAAACCCGACAACCAAAAAACATCGCGATGGAGCGTCGAAATGGGACACACACCTCGTCGTTTCTGCATTTGGATTAGCTCTTTCACTCTAACGTACTTGTTTGTATCTGTTGCTGCACGGTGCTTTATTGCAAAACGGGCGAAGAATTTGGTGCGGGAAAATGATTTATTTATGCTAACACCGTTACTGAATCAACAGCACAACGTATTACGCCGGATTATACGGTAGAATATAAATAGAGAGAAAGAATGAGAGAAAGCAAGCGAAGCGTATGCAGCTTCAATATCGGTGAAGACTGTAAAATTTCATTTGGCGAAAGTCATCATTAAGTATATCGTTATAGTATAATTGAGGTGATTATTCTAGCTGAGCGTTTTAGTTTGCTTCTTTTATGTATTACAATCAAAGCTCAAAACGCCCGTACAGCACGTATTTCGCAATTAGATCACATCAAGAACATTCATGCAACCGTAACTTGCGTGTTATTCTTCAAGCTTTTCATCTGTTTCTGTCGGTTTTACTGAAATAAAGTAATGTTCTGGAGTATCCACTGTTCTTATTAGGACAAAATTATTCTAAAAGAGTTCGTTCACAAACAGAGTTTCATGTACGAACACGTTAGACTGAAGAGAGAATTGCATGGTGAGTGCTTTTACTATCAACGATTTAAACACACATGATTATCCCCTTGTTTTAATGCATTATAGTGCCCTCAATCGCTGGAAGGCATAATACCTAAACAATGAACTAGCCCATCTTGTCCTTTTCGTTAAGCTGCAAATGATTGTTTAAGCTGAAGTTTTAATCTGTTTACGACTGAAGTTCAATAATATCGGCCCCATCTCGTCATAAACAATGGAGAATGTGAATGATCTCGCATTTTGCATTTATGGGGCTGCTGGTATTTCAACCCATCCTTTCCAGCAAGCGCGGGCATACTCTTGAACTAGTAATTGACGTCAAAGATAGCGCGGGTAAAGGCAAGTTTTTCGTACTGCCATGTCCTGGGTATGTCTGCTGTTGGCCACAAGTACAAACGATGATGTCTCGTGCTCCACATCCCGGTTGCAAGAAGAAATGCACGATGATTAACTTTCCCGTGTTCGCATGACTGCCCCCCCTTAACGGGTTAACGGGGTTGATAGATTTATTTGCAACACTCTGACCTCTGTTCCCAAGGTGAGCTTGATAGCTGACTGGTCTAGAGGATGTCTATAATAGCTTCATCCTTTCCTAGCGTTCACAGCCGTAACACAGCTAGCACAGGAAATCGAATGATGAATGGATGGATGACCCTTTCCCAGGATATTTGCTGGACCGTTCTTCTACTCTAGTTGATTATTCCCATTTGCAGACAGGGACGATCTCGCGATATTGCTTGATTTAATCAACGATGGACAGGTGATGTAGCACCGACGGCGTTCAATTTCTTTCGCCGCTCTATCGACAACGCCATACGTCGAATGGGTGCATTCTGCAGCTCAAGGTGAGTGCTTCAAGGACTTGCCTAATGACGTTCGCACCACCAACTCCGGCAAAGTGTTCTACCCGTTAAGTTGAGCATCCTTTTAAAGAGCATGTGTTTGGCCTACTTTAGTACACACCATCACACATACGTACACTACTTCTGAGCAACGAATGTCAAGTTCGTGCCGTGTACCGTCGATGCGTCCCTAATTCTTTTCTTCTTCCATAGGAAAAGCACTTTCGCCTGATAAACGTTAGCAAATTATCCCTTCGCTTATGCCATCAGACGTCAGAGTGTGAAGGGCACCAGCCGATGCCAATCCCTGCGACCATCAGTGCTTCCTTCATAAAGCCATCTTTCCTCAACCTGCTCCCTCTTCCTGTACACACACACACAAACGAGCGATTTTAAACGTAACATGTTCTCTTCTACGATTTCAATCATGTTCACCGTGTGTGCGGTTTCTATCTGGCTCCATTCTCGATAGACATATTTTTAGCAAACGAGTACATGTGCGCGATTTGATTGCATTTCGCACACCATTCCTTTCGCCTTCCACCCTTATTTTTGCCGCGTCGAAGGCACCGTCCCAATTTGCTTGCTGCCTGATAAAATGTTTTTTCACTCTCTCGCTACGTTCGCCTTCGCGACCTTCATTCAGCATCCTTTCATGGGCGATACTGGGCTGCCAGCGATACACGACCCAGGGAATCGATGTACCAAAAGGTTCAATTTATTCCGCACGCCGACCGCAACCGCAGCGTGCGCGCGTACGTGTACCATATAGAATAACTTCCGTCCCGTGCCCTGGCTTTCGGAATCGATTTTCGTTCAAAGTCTGTGGTTCCGCGTAATATGATCGTGTGACAAGGAGCGGGATTACACTGGAGCTGCTACTGCTGTTGCTGCTGCTGCTAACACACTGTGTATTGTGTGGTGGGTAGTTTGGGCGGCCTACTGCCTCGCAAGAGTGCTCATCAACGATTCTTCCCTTCCGGGCTGGCAAAACCACTCGAAGGTGTACAGGGCTTTGTTCTTAGGCAGATGTGCAAAGAACAAGCGAACTCCTTACACCTTCCCCCGGTTGGAAGCATTCAAGGCATTCAAGTTCGTACGGAACAATGTACACGCCCGGCAGTGTCCTGGTGGTGGTGATGGTGGTGATGAAAACCCGTTGCCGACTTTTTCTAAAAGCTAAAGCTGCAAAGGACAGATCGCTTTGTCTTTGCGCTATTGCCTGGCGCTTTTTAAACAAAGCGAAGTTCAATTGCATACAATACTCTTGGACTTGGGGGGGAGGGTGGTCTTGATGTAACAATAGATTGCAAAGGCAAGGACAAAATGAACGTCAGCAGCAGGACCGACATTGCACTTCCTAGTGAGTTAGTGCGAACGATGAAAAAGCATAACGTATTAGCGCACATTAAATATTGCAACTCGGTTTTTACGTCTGCGGGCAATTGATGAAGGTAACGATAAAAATACTAACACAAGTCAGTGTTTTATTAACATTATTAATACAGATATTGACAAGTTTAAATTAGTGAAAATTTTACTAACATTACTAAATTTTGTAGATGGATTTGAGAGTGCGAACGGTACGCTTGTAGGTGCGCCGGGCTTCACAAGTCAGGATCGAGGATCGAAACCCGCAAAGTACTGAATAACTAATAATAGACGTGTAATAAACAAGTCAAAGGAAGCGTGTAATGGTAGATCTACAGCTCTCGAGATTGCAGAACCGAAGAGAAACACTTACTTACTTATCAACATTCCTCAATACCGGTCACAGTCTAGTGGCGTCATCTGCCAATCCAATATCCCGGCCGTACTGGTGGACGCATCAACACCATCACTCCATCTCAGTTTGGCCCTGTTTGGTTTGATTTTGTTTGAAAGTAAGTTTTCGCGTTTTTAGTGTAGTACGGAACAGCCGGAGGCGATCAGAGTACTCCGGAGTACTCCGGAGTGGATGAAGCTCCGGAGTCCGTCGGGAGTACTCTGGAGCTACGGAGTCGGATCCGGAATTCTATCGGAATCGGTTTTCAACATGTGAAGTCGTAGTGGATTCGTGAATCCACTCCGGAGTTCCCTTCACTATTATTACTGTCCCAGTATTACAGTCCCAGCTTGGTTAAAGAGAAACAAGTACAGGAAAAAAGAAAAATCCAACAATCTCCAAAACAATCAAGTTTTATAGTCTTATTAAAACAGAATTCCGTGATATTACTATTACTAGCAGTAGGATGGAAGAATTATGTATTCGAGTTACCAGGCTGTCCAGTCAAACGCGAAACGATTATAAAAACTATCTATCGTTGCGAGTTTGTTTAAACATACTCAAATGAGCTTTTGAACCTATCTGGGTTACTCAAATGTGCCACGGGTATAGCTTCCTGACCATGAAAGCATATGATGAAAATTTAAAATGCTCATCAGTGCCCTTTTCTAAGAGGTGCAACAGAAACGTGTTATCAAAGCTAAGTTTACTCGAATGATGATGCAGGTGCTAGAGAGCTAGATAGTGACCTTGTTTGTTTAGTTCCTTTCAATGGAAAGAATTTACGTTCTATGGAAATGGACGGCAACAGGATTAAGCACCTATCTATCGTGTCCAACACAGAGCAATAGAAGAAATGACTGTTTACATCCATCATGCCGCACTATGCATAACGTCGTCACGAACAACCTCGAAACCCCGGTTCGCGCCATTCCCGACGAACTGTGTTGCAAATTTATTAAAAAAGTTTGACCACACCGAAAAGTGGTAAAACTACACTCATCACGAAAAAAAAACTTCCTATTAAAAGACGCGTTACGATACGCACAGGACACACAACAAACCAAACACTTCCTTCTCTGTCTGTTCTGTGCCTTCATTTTGTTGTGATATTTTTCTCACCCAGGCGGCGCACATCCTGGCGGTAGAAGTTTTGGAACAAAAGCAAAATCGGACAGGGTATGGACGGTGTTGAGCAGACGGGCGGGGAGTGTAGAAGTTTTTCCCTTTTGAAGTGCAGAAAAGCGATACGATAGAAAACGAAGATAAAACAGAATATGAGTATTTATTGAACAGCAACATCGTTGTAACGATGGCAAAGAAACGGACCAATGGAACTCTAAATATCAAACAAGTTGTTCGACAGTCTCTGCCTCTGCCCGCAGAGTGATTGTGGATAAATAAACTTGTTTTTTCTTGAATGATGAATGCCACATCCAGTTTTTTCCTGGCCGGGTGCAATAGAAAAGTAACGTAGAACGAATAATTACTACTAAAATTCCTGCATTCTTGTTCTTGATAATACTTTTAAGAAATTAAGGCAATATTTAACGAACTCCTTAAGCTACTGAAGGGGCAATAGTACAAGTAGGTATAATAAATTGATCCATAGAGTTTTTGGCGCGGCCCGGTGGCAGTTGCGACAGCGGCGCCAGTCTTCACACGACAGGACCGGGGTTCAAGTCTCATCTGGGCCGTTCCTCCATAGTGAGGACTGACTATCCAACTATGCGGTATAACAATAAGTCTAGTATGCCAAAAATGGCAGGCATGACCTAAAAGGTCGTTAGGCCAACAAAGAAGAAGAAGAAGAGTTTCCATAACGACTTGCTAGTAAGGCAAGGACGTTATTATGACTATGCTGCCGTTTATTGAGTTTTGCATTTTTGAAAATCTTCCATTGTTCCCTACCTGCTGTATTCATTGCATTGAAATTCTATGAGTGAAAAATTCCCATATTCTTATCATGAGCCTATAATCTGCCCTACACACACACACACGCACACAAACACACACTGAATAGCTTTTTCCGGCTCATCAACAGTGTAAAGAAACGAGCCTTGAGGGGATATCGCACAACAACAAAACAGCCCGCGTACGTTACGCGTACATTGCAAGCGCACTATAAACCAGTATACGCACCACACAATCGCTGCCAAGCTATTTTTACCTTTGTATGAGGCAAACCCCCCTCCCCCCCAGGAAGGCTAAACGAAGGGACGCATCCTGCAGTTGGAAAATAGTAGGCAACACAGCAAAGGGACTAGAGTTTCGCCCCGAAGCAAGTGAAAGCCTCATTATCAGTTTAATGGTTTCGGTGAGATGGCTTTTCCCTTTTCTGTAGCTTGTTAACGTTTAGTCAAAAGAATACGTCGGTGGAAAGAGATGAAGTGAGGGATCAGTAGAATAGGGAAGAAAGAAAAAAAAAGCGAATATCTTTTTATGTCATCCCTTTATGACATCTCTGCGCCTAAAGGTAGGCACAGGTACTTCATTTGTAAGTGTGTAAGTGAAACGATTAGTTAGATAAGATCATCATGTTAACACTTTTGTAGTGGACAAAGATATGCAAATATGTGAACCGACCTAACAAAAAGTAGAGTAGGTGAATGCATGACTCATAAACATAGCCGTGCTGCTGGGTTTGGGATACATATTTTTTTAATTATTGAGACTTTGTGTCGATTGACTTCATTCGTCTCTGCTATTGTTGTTTGTTGTTTCTTATTATTAAGACTAAGTTGTACGTGTCTGTGTGTCTATTGTGTTGCTTAAATTAGGGTGTGTGCTTGGGTGTTATTTGAATGTAAAGTGTAGATATTATGATCAAGCTGTAGAGTGGACTCGTTAGTCTCGGCTAGCGTCAGTATCATCTGTACATGGGGCAGCGGAGAGTTTTATGTGCCGAAGGAACTGGTTATGGCATTGAGCCCAACAGTTATTGGTCCAGAGCAGAAGTTCCTGTTTGGAAAGTGTGGTGTTGTTGATGGTTAGTTCTCTTCTACCTTGATTGGTAAGAAGGTTTGCCCCACAATTTCGTTCCCCTGGATACCAACGTGACTTGGGACCTAGCAGAAAGTAAAATCAGGGAGTAGAGTGGAGGTCTTCAAGGTGTAGGATGTGTGGATTTTTGGATGATCCTGTGTCGAGAGCGCTAAGGACACTCGCACTGTCGGAGAATATGACGTAGGTTTATCGGAACTTTGGTTTTCTTCTGCTGCTAATAGAAGGGCTATGGCTTCTGCAGAAAAGATTGATTTGTTATCGAGAAACTTGATTGCACAACTATTGTAGGTGGGAATCGCTGACTGCGTGGTATCTATAATTGTTGTAAACCAGTAGATGGCCGGTATGACATAGCAGACCATTAAGCCAAAGAAAAAAGAGGACTTACTTCTAGCAAATAGAATATTTTGGTCTCCACGATCCCCATCAAACCTGATTCGGTACGAAAACATTCCGTTTTCGTTAAACCAGATCTCCGATATGCGGCTTAAATAACATCACACACCATCGATCGTGCGTTAAGTCTTCCACAAGGCAGGACAAGGTGTGATGTTGATTCAACTCATCATCCTCATCATCATCTTGATTCTTTTCTCTGTTTCGTTTTAGCTGTTAGTGTGATAATTGTGTCACCGCGCTCGCCCGCGGTGATAAAGCGGACAACAACAAAAAAGGCCGGGTTAAATAATTTACATTTTTGTTAGTTTTTCCTTCTATGCCACCTTCACCGGCCAATGGATGATCTCTGGGGGTAGATAAATGGTTGCGTGAGTTTCGGTATAGCACGATGATTGATGAGCTATGATTGGGGGACATAAAAAAGCAAACCTTGAGCGTGGAATGTGGAATTTAGCAGTATACTTATGGGGATTATGTTTTTCCAGGGCTAAAAAAAAGGATTGGATGGTAATCCGAGCTACCTGAATAGCCATATAATGTAAAGAGCGTGCCCTACGCTTTCGTTTTAGTTTGGTAAAAGTAGCGTGTAAAAGCATTGAGAGTGAAAATAATAATTCTATCGTAGTTTTGTCCAGTGGAGCTTTACTTTATAGCCCTTTTTTGTCAAATATTGAATTGCTACTAAAGCGAACCGAGAGTCCAATAAAAGAAAAGCATTAACACGCAAGTTGAGGTTGAATTGTGGTTACACCTTCAGAGAATATAGTTGTGCAGAGAGCGGTTTTCTGGGAGGTGCCGAAGGTAGAGTATGGTTGCTATTAGTCGGACAATTATATGCCTTTTGTTGGTGGTTGATGAGAGGACGAATTGACAGGAAGTCAGTGAAGTGTATAGTATGTTCTTTGCAGTCAGATCTGCCAAACACTTTAATTCAAATTGAAGAAGTAAGCTACCAGAACGATGCTTTAAGTGGACAAACATTGCACTAGCGCACACGAAGTCGATTCCCATCCTTATTGTGCAGGTGCTGGTGCTGGTACACAAGCCAAAATGGAAGCAATAAAACACGCTCAGTTAGAAGAAAAAAGCAAGCAAGCTCGATCTTGTTTTCTTTTGTAATTATAGGATGGTTCATTCGTTACCTTTTTTCCGGTACTCGTTGCATTATTGTGCTGAAGAAAATCGACCCGATCTGTGCGGTGATGGCGCCTTGGCATGGGGCCAAGCCTCACTTTTAAAGTTATACCGTGGGATGGCGTTAGGAACAACGCGACCAGACATTCTTTCTCCACACATAATAAATGGCCGCCAGGGGTTTCTTGGGAATTGGCGTCCAGGAGAGATAGTAAATGTAGAAAGGAATGTTGAAGGACAGCGAAGTTGTTGGAAGATAATTTTCAGTTTTTTCAGGACCAATTAAAGTTTTACTGCGCTTTTCTTCACTATTGGACACAATCTTGTTGAAAATGTTTGAAAAGGCAAGAAAATTAACACTCCTATAACACTACATTTTAAAGTGATGCGATCGTTTAAGGATTCTAAGCAGCGAAAAAGGACACGCTATATAGCATCATACACGACCAGGACAGCGCGGCCAAACGACAGCAGCAGGAAACGGCCGTTGCTGTGGGCTCGTTAAATCCAACACCTTGCCGTTCCATCCCGAAGGGTGGACCAGGCCGGTTGATTTTGGTCACAGGACAGGCACGCCTGCAAGCTTGCCCTTAAGTGGTAAGAGCAGAACGAAGTGTATAAAGCCAACATACTCAGCTCCGGAAATGAACTAGTGGTTGAGTTAGTTAGGACCATCGCTCTACCGTGTCGGTATGTCACTTGAATGTACCTGCCCACTCCACAACATGGGAAAGGGGGGACATGGGATTCATAATAGGGGAAGCTCTTCAAAAAAGAATCATACTCTAACCCCACGAAGGCAAGTATTTTGCAGTTATCCTTCATAGTGGACCACTTCATGGAACGGATATTCTCACTCTCCGTTTTCTCGTACATATATGAAGCATACTGCGCCCTGTAGGATTTAAGCATAAGTTTGTTTTTTTTTTCGTTGTTCGTCTTCATCTGTCTGTTTGGATCTTGGGAAACTGTATTAAAATTTTACCACCAGAAGTGACCAATTACCGGCAGCAGATTTACTCTTGCTTTTTTTTCTTCTCTCTTTTACTTAATTGAACCTAGTTCGCAGTGTACTGTGTTCGTTTAACGGCACCAGTGACACTGAACGGTAGAAGAACTTAAACAGAGGTCAACGCAAAATTGGGGTTAAAGGCTGCTGGTGTACCATGCAATGCAGTGGATCTGAATAAATAAGTACTCACGGAAGCAAGGCATCGTGATGATAGTTGGATACGGTGAATATATTATCCTTTGCCAGTGCTCTGATAGCGTAGGCATAGAGAAAGTAAAATTTAAAGGATAATTGAGCACAACTTCTAAATGCCTGGAACAGAGCTGTTCGTTAGAGGAACGTGCACCTTCATTACTTTAAAACTCATCTCAAATATCACAATGTAAATACTGCCCAAGCGAACTCATTCCCCAACAATTGGAACTTCATTCATTCTTATCTTCTACGGCTTCCATTAAACGGAGAGAATCTATAATTTGAAATCGAATAAAATCTTTCTCAACCTCCTTGGAACATTCAGGTATCTTCAAATCATTCTGTCATTAAGCTACGCGTGATGTAACTGTACTGGTGTTTACATATTTCAATAAAAATTGTTGTGTGTCTCAAATAATCCTCAATAAAAATGCAAATTTCAAACACAACACATCATACCTTTGGTTGCGCTTTTAATGATATCCCTCTTTCTGCAATGAATTCTTGAAAGATTGTAGTACCAAATGTGGAAAAGAACAGTCGTTAAAAACAGTTTGAACACATTTAAATGTATCCATGTGGGAATATTCACCGATACCTCACAAGTCATTTGTTGCTGTCGAGAACGTTAATTTCTGTTCTGTTTTGTTGGACAACACCACCTTGCCGACACTGGACCGGTTCTCACCAAAATGAAGCCAACCCCCCGATTGACGTCGGCCAAGCAATTAGCATCAATCAGCACGATTAGCACGAGCCACAGCGCCACCGGAGTCGTGATGCCGAATAAGATGTTATGCCAAAACGAGATAAAATTGAAACCCGTTAAAAAATTTGCTTAGCGTACTGTGTGCATTCTAACTTATTTTTCGTTGCATGAAATAAAAATGTCTCCAGAATTTCTCACAAAAAATAAATCTTTTCTGAAAACTAGTGTAACAAAGGAAAACCCATCATGCTATGACTTAAAGTAAACGATCGTGGTGGTCTTGCCAGACCATATCAATTCAATTGACCTTACCACCGCCGCCACCCATCATCACTGCTTCGCGGCTCCCTATAAAGCAAAGAGGGGTTCGTGACTTTACAACAAGTCCGCATGCCGCCAATAACAAACGCAAATAGTACACGCTGCCGACACGTTTTAATTATCGCATAAAAATCGCAACACTTTCGTTCGAAGGGGAAGGAACCTGGCAGGGGGCAGCAGCGTGCGATGGAGCTGGAGCAGATTTGTTTACAGCAAGCGCCCTTTAAGCCGCGAGGTCACGCGAGCAAAAGCAATTTCCCTTACGGTAGAGGAAGCGTGTGTAGCAGCAGCAGGAAAAGGCAATGCTCCGGTGGGAGCAATATTGGTATGTTGTCCACTATTATGGGAGATGAAATTGCAGGATGTTGATGTGGCGACAGTTTGGTAAAGGTATACAGATATTTAGTAGCTTCAAATTTGCATTGTTTTGTGAAAGAATTGCTGATAAATTGTGCTCAATGAAAGCAAAACTACAGCAAGCTTTAATTCCGATTCGGCTCTTGAATTACTCCTGCTAAACGTGCCTTGCAAAATGAATATAAAGTTTACATCTGTGCTCTTTGTTCAATCCTACCATGGCAACTTGGAATGAAGAAAGAAGAGCAGGAAGCAGTGGGTTTGATCAAAATTGGATTCTCCCTCCACTAGGGCTTTGCTAGAGTAATGGGGTCATCATCGGTGTGTATGGGGTAGGTATCTAAGCAACTAACTTCTACCTTCACCTTTCTTAAAAGACTCCCTCCGAAGAGGAAACGTGTCTGTTGTCGCCTGCCCGCATTCTCTTATCATGAGCGAACCGATGCTGCTGCTGCTGTCTTTTCGCACCTTGAGCCAAGGGACATCACTCCCCGCTGACAGGAAAGAGGGTAATTGGATCGAATTACTTAATTTGACAAGCGTGTACCTAGAGTAAGCGTGCGCTTTCCTTCGTAGTCCGGCAAACACAACCATTCCTCTTCAAGCGGGTGCGTTATCAGCCTCTCGTCTCGGTACGATCGACACGAGCTCTTCCAAGGTAAATCGAGCATAATTCCGGCACTGGGCCTCAGCTGAAGCAGAAGAGTGTAATTGGATCGAATTACTTAATTTGACAAGCGTGTACCTAGAGTAAGCGTGCGCTTTCCTTCGTAGTCCGGCAAACACAACCATTCCTCTTCAAGCGGGTGCGTTATCAGCCTCTCGTCTCGGTACGATCGACACGAGCTCTTCCAAGGTAAATCGAGCATAATTCCGGCACTGGGCCTCAGCTGAAGCAGCAGTTTTCGCTTTATATCATCTACCGATGGGGCGACGAGATTAGATTGCATTACATGCGTAGGGAAGAAGCAGCTGAAGTAGAGTTTTCTGTGCCAGGTACTGGGGAAGGAAGGATGCCAAGTCATGCCCGATGACAAGGTCATATAGATATGGAGCTGGGAGAGTTATTGTAGATTGCTGTGAGATATGGGACAAATGCATGTTTGACACATGTTGGGCGAGTTATCGAACCAAGCCGAAACACAATCATGTAAGACATTTTGAACCAAATGTCTCATAGTAAAGCGATTAAAAATACATTTTATTGTCTACCGCCAGATAAGACGTATACGCATGGGTGTAAAGAAATGGTAAGCAATTCGCGGTGTAAACATTTACAATTAAGGATTGTACATAAGTAGAAAATTCGAATGAATCCCGTAAATCTTAATAAATGATTTTAAACATGCCATTATCAGAAACTCACATTTTTATCTCTTTGAATGCCTCCTCATTGATCAATTGATCTTCCATTTTTGAACAAGGCGTGATTGGAGATTGCTGTCTGTCATCAAACGTCTTTTAGACTCTGTTGGTGGCAGTTTGACGAGGCACTCACCCTCAGAGAGATATTTTTACGAGCACCTCGAGCAACAGCTAATTTTGAGTGATTGTTGGTTGCTCTGACATAGACGGCTTTGTCTGGGGCATTTGTATAAAATTGCCAATCATGTCCATCTTCCTCACTTCGCTTTGATAGTCCTGAACAGATGCTCTGACCCATTCCTAAGATGCGGAGCAATCAATCTACCAGGCCTCCGGAATTTTCTTATCTACTTCTGGTGTATTTTAAGGTCATACATGACGATGTAGCAGGGTACCTACACCCTATTCTACGTTTTGGTGGCTATTTTACAGAAGTGAAAGGACTTTTTCACTTAGGGATAAGGCTGAACGTACGAACAACGTAGTTCCTCGACTGTTTGGAGCTTAGCAATGCCAGCAATACTTGTATCACAGTAAAGTTTAGTTTGTAAATAAAATAAACGTTACCAAAGAAAATAAAGCTTTTGATGTATTGTTAAAACAAAGAGTCAAGGCATGGGAAATTCTTAAAATTAATATTTTATTGGCAAGCCTTAAAGAATCCTTAAACCGCATCGATATTTGTTGCGCTTCTTCCTATAGCCCAGTCAGCCCTTCTTACTACTAAACAATGCTGCTAGTTGTCGGTAGCGCACACTCATTATCATCACCCGCGTAGCCGGCGTTCATTGATGTTAGACAGCGCTAAAGCATTTTTTTTTTGCGCTAAACCATTCCACAAAAAGAGAGCTCTGTTATCATACCCAAGCTCGCAACGGTTGGCAAACATCTGCGCATCTTTACGCCGATGAGACAGAATTAAGCGGATCTCCGGTTGTGTGTTGGGATGCCGCCGTGAGCCGCTAATGTTCTCACTTCTTTTTTTTTGACCATCGTTCCGATCTCTTCTCCACACCTTCAGATTTCCTCCTTACCGACACGGGTTTAGCGTAGAGGTAGGTGTGTTTGCTTTATGATACACACACCACACACAGAGTAAGCATTGGAATGCCTGGTTCCCCGTAGGTTGTGCTTTGTTGAACCAGCTTTTTGTTGTTGCTAATTCTTAAACAGTACTACTAGCTCATCGAATGGTGGTGGAGTTTGTGTGATGGGTTCGTGCACAAAACAGGTGCAAAGTTGAAAGTAATATAATTAACAGTTAATAATACTAACTGCTTGTGCAGACCACCGATCGAATCATTGTTTAGAAAATGGTAGTGAAGAGGAAACAGTGCGTCAGAGAAAAGCTCGTAAATCACGTGCGCTCGCGGAATCGTGAATGTGCGGCGGCTGGTACTGTTTCGCGCCTTTCAATGCCTAAAACTTGACTTCGTTCCACTCACCTTGAACCGGCGTTACGATGTGTGATACGATATCGATGATGATGCTGCTGCTGCTGCTGCTGCTGCCGTAGCGAATTTTCAGTTTGTGGCAGCATCAAGCTAAAACCCTTGCAGAAAAATGCTGCTTTCCGCCGTCGGCCACTACTATTTACTAGTTACACAGCTTCTTTCTAGCGGTGGCCTGATAAACCTCGATAACAAATGGTGATCCCGCGGTGGAGCTTGGGGCTCTGCTGTCCTCCCGAAATGGAGGGAACGACGTGAACGAGTGATGTTTTCCACACACACACACACACACACACACGCACACACACACACACACACACACACACGCACAACAAATCAACGATTTCCGCTCATACTTTTCGCACACACTTTCGGCACAGCAGCAACAGCATCAGCACGTGCGCCGATGACACGGCCTGGGTGACTCCGAAACGAGGTGCCGATGATGATGACGGGCGCAGAGCGGTATGATAATAATGATAATGATGATGGTGGGAAATGATGCTCCGTGCAATTTTCGATTACGGATGCCGTACCATCATACCGCGTTTCCCGAGTATACGCATACGCACACACACACACGCACACGTGCACACTAATAAACACTCACTCACAAACGCACACACAAGACACGAGCGATTTATTTTCTTTTCGCACACCTCAATCTTCCTTCCCGATCGAAGGTGGCATTGATGTGGTTGTTGTTATTGCTTCTACTGCTACTTCTGCCGCTTTTGCTGCTGCTGATAGACAACACACGATTGCACAAAATTAATTACGATCATTTAATGCACACACGAAACACGACGCACCGGGGATAGGGAAAACCCCCGCAGCACAGAGCAGTTTGTGTATGGGTGTGCGTTTGTGCTATTTCCCAGTGTCTGCGGAAATGTTTTTCTTTTTAGTCACGAGTAAGTAAAATCCAAACGTATGCATGTACGCGGCACTACGGAGGAGTTTTCCCGGAAAATCACCACAGTGCGAGAAGAAGAAAAAAAACCATACACAATCACACACATGTACAAACACTTCAAAACAACCCAACACGGTTCACACACCGCAGCACAGTTTTTCACGCTTTTCGCGGTGTGCTGTTCACCACCACCACCACCACCCCGTTACGCAGCCCCGACGATCGCCCCAACGATCTGTCAAAAAGCGGAATGAAGGAATGGAAATGACCACCGTTTTATTTTTTTCGCCTCTGTGCACGCCTGATGTTTATCTGTGTGTTCGAGCGCGTTTTCTTAAGAAAATGGCCTATCCCGCTATCTCGGGTTCCCCTTGTCACAGCGCCCGAGTGGGAAAACGCACGCACAAACACACGCCAGCGTGAAAACCACAGCACCGTCTGCTACTCTTCTTGAGACACCACGGAATGAATCTCCCGATTGCTTTGAAGGATTTTCCTCATTCCATAGTGCACGTTTGAAAAAGAATGAAAAAAAATTGAGTTGGAAATTGTGAATACGAAACAAAAAAGAATGAAACACATTCACGCACACAGTTTACAATAATTGACTTCTGCAGACAACGGGCAGGAAAACCGAAAAAAAGACGATAATATTTCGGTGTCGTTAGCCCGCGCGCACGCCCTTTTTGTTTTTCCGTAGGTGGCTCACTGGCTCCTTGGAAGAAAGCTCGATGGTTTCCGTTTTCTTCTCACCGTGGGCACCGAAAATCTACCACAGGCAACGCACTCTACCTACAAAACCGTACCGTTTATTCTTCCCACCGCACAACACACAAGTTCTTGGCTGCCGGAGCACAATAATGCACGGCTTTCGATGGTGCACCCGCAGCCGTTGGTGGCAAGAAACAATAGAAACTGATGCTGCTGCTGCTGCTGCTTCTAGCTGGTACTGCTGCTACTACTACTACTACTGCTGCTGCTGCTGCTGGTGCTGTGGTCGACGGTCCCAGCTGTCTATCTCTTTCGATGGCACTTTTTCGAGCGCGCGCGCTCTCTCTCTCTCTCGCTCATTCTTGGTGCGTCGTTCGTATGTGAATGTGTGAGCACACCGTTTTTTGACAGCGATCTATCCCCTTTTCCGCGCAATTGCACTGATGGGGGGGAAAACAGGCAGCTAGTACTACGATTGCAGGGGTATTCGAGGTTTAATCCATTACAGAATAAAACCAGCAAATAAACACTAACTGAATCGTTTTCCTTGGATTTACGAAAGGATAATAATTTAACTTTTCAATAAAGTGCTTGTGGTGAACCGATAGGCGACTCATTGCCGTGATTTGCATTGCATTCTGGGTAAAATTACCGATCAATCAACACACGATGAACACCCCTGCAATTACAAACGCACGATGGCGCACACCCTTAGCGCCAACTGACATTTCGGCAGACGGACCAATCACACTCACACACAGATAATCGTGCATGCAGCAAGGGGAAGAACAAAACCGCACGCTCGCGGAACAGTATTACACACGTGAACTTTATCCGACAAACGCGAGAGCATTTTCGCTTATCGCTCACCGGCGCGATTTACAGCTTTTGGCCTTTTTCCCGCTTCTGGTGCAGGGCTAACCAGGTGGTAGAAGGGAAGTACGATTCCTTCGGTGTGCCCCCGTTTGTGTTTGATGAAATTCGTCACTAAATTACCGTGCACAACTGAACACAGTGAAAGGTGGTGTGATACGATGGAACGGTTTGCGGAATGTGTTATAAGTGCGTCCATCGAAGGGATACCTTTTATGGAATGCACAATAATCCCACACGTTTACTACACAATTCTACGTACACATTAAAAATGCACTTGATCCGCTAAAAAGAACGGTTATTTAGCCGAAAACTAGCACCGCACAACCTAACTGCACCACTCACACAAACCCGCACTACATCACGGATGCGATGGTTGCTTGGACCGTAAACAACAGCACGGGCGTGCAATTGCTGCACGGTTTTTACGCACAGGATGTGGTATTCCGGAACTGGCGAGAACACACGGCGTGACCTAACCTAACTGTGAAGCTGACCCCTGTGCCTTGCGGTTTTGCTGCTGCTGCTGTTGGAGAAGCAACGACCTGGGACTTTGCGTTTAAGAGGAGCAAGGTCGTTCCGGTGTGCTACCGGACGCTTTTCGGATGCAGCTTACTCACTCTCTTACGCAAACACACATACACCACTGCTCTAGCAATATGCTATATAGCTCTCTCTCTCCCTCACTCTCTCACTCGCGACACTCTCTCTCGTTCTCGTTGATTATCTTTAACCGCGAAAGACCTTGGCAGATTTGTGGTGATTTTTTATACGCCACCTGGTGTCACTTCACGATTTTACGCGTACATTACGCGGTCGGTGTGAATCACAAAAGCTTTCCCCTTCTTGTTCTCTCTTTGGTTCATTCGAATGCATGCTCCCGTTTTCGCGGCTCAAACGCATTCACCACGACCAGCAGCCTAGCGAACGACAACGAGCGAGGTCGAGATAACAGCAGCGCACCCATCCTAAACGTTTTGTGAGGCAAAGTACCTAAACGAATACTCAGTCCAAGTGAAGCCAACTGTTTAATTATTTACTGATCTGTGCAAAACATGACATAAACAGTTACAGAAACAAGGCGGAATTTATAATTACAATTGAAAATAGATTGCTTGTTGCCTTTGTCGAATTGGGCATTGTTTTAAAGATGTGGACGCCGGATTAGTACCCTGAAAAACAATAGAACAGTAGCAGGTAGTTGAGTAATTCTAAGTTTGACGCCACTATAACCGGCCTAGGATTCCAGGGGGTGAAGTGGAAGGATTTGTCCGTTAATTTCTCTCGCTCCAATTACCTGTGTCAATGCACAGCAGCAGAATTTTAAATGTTAGGAAATCACTAGTGTTGGGTAAATCTGATTCAGATTCATGAATCGGAATGAATCTTTTAACTGAACGAATGATTCTGAATCTATAATTCAAAGATTTGTGAATCCTCAAACATTCGTAAATCCCAAAAATGAATGAATCCTCCAAGATTCGTGAATTACCAAACATTCATGAGTTCTCAAAAATTCATAAATCTCCATAAATTTATGATTTTGCGCATTCTTTAATCATCTTGACTTCAATTTTAACGTGATCTTGGATGAAATTGTGTAAGTAACTTGTTAAGAATATTTTTCGAGGGATGTTAAAAGGATGATACGCCGGGCGAACCAACCTAAATATATATGTATAAATATATATAAATATGAAAATATGAAAATCGAAAAATTGAAGAAAAACAGGATTTTTTTTAATGCTGGTGAGATTGAATCTGAGGGATTCACGAATCATTCGCGAGTGGACTCGTGATTTGAATGACTCTTCACTAAAGATTCATATGATTCATTAAGCTTCTTCTTCTTCTTTGGCTCTACGATCTCGTAAGATCTAGGCCTGCCTTATATAACTGGCTTTCCTAGACTTATTTTATTACCCGTAGCTGGATAGTCAATCATGCACGGGGAGGCGATCCGACAGAATTCGAACCCCGAACCTGCCGTATAAAGACCGGCGCCGCTGTCGTATATACCACCGGGCCGCCCCAAGAGAGATTCATTAGACACAACACTAAAAATCATTGTTTCAATTATTAGACAGGAGCGTCCTGCTTGTAGTCCCCCATACGCAGGACTGACTACACAGTTACTACGTCAAGCTAAGTGAAGGAAGTCAGGGAAAGGGTTGCTTGAATTTTCCAAAAAGAAAAGAAAATTTCAGTGTATTATTTCTGTAATGAACGGGTTAGCCCTTCATTCTGGATGATGTTGCCGACCACTGGCTTCAGAGGCAGTTCAACGTGAGCAACAACCGGTGTAGTACTCATGTTTGAAAAAAATACTATTCTTGCTTGGATAGAAAGAAGATGAGGACTTACAAAAATGAACTCTATGCAAAGCTTCCAAAGTCCACGATATTGCTCACGCTGCCATCTTACCATAGCTAACCTTAACATACTTTACGGGATGGATTTTCCGGTACCATTCCCATGGCATGATCAACCTACTGGAGCTTGGAGAGTCAAACTCATTGCACGATGGTAAGATCGTCGTATACAGCTCGTAGAGTAACGGATCCTCCATTTGTTAAGATGGCTAAGATGGTTTTATCATTTTTTCTCACAGCCATATGCGACTATTATGGCTAATATACGCCTCTGACCTCTATTAAGTTCAAGCTTTTCTCCACCATTCAAGAAATCTAGGATTCTTGTATAGAGAAAAAATCGAAGCATATTACTCACCCAACCATTATTTACATCGTCTGTTTTCGGATATGTATTATCAGATTGTTCAGAAACATTCTGCTACATCTGGAATCAAAAAGGTGGAAAAACTTAACATAGATAATGGGAACATAAAATAAATTAAATTACCATTCGAATTTTCACTTTTTGGTTAATATTTTCATCACCCTTGGATTTCACATTTCGTCTGCTTCACACACGGTTTCATTTACCTTCGTTCGTATTTTCAGGATGGCATCCTTTTTTTCATAAATCTTCTATTAATTACGGCCTCCTTTTACGCGACCAATTGCTTGCCTCTTTTTGTTGCCAAATTTCTTGCAGATTTAATCGTTTTTTTTGTTTTGGTTTTGCATTTCAAACCTAGGCCTTATGCATGATAAACCAGCCAAACGCTGAACCCTCAACAGAGGGGCCGGCCGCGTTTGGATGTTGAAGATCGGTGTTCTTCAAATACATCCTTCACACCGTATATCCATTTGCGAAGGAACCGGACTTCTGCTTCTTCTGTGCGTTGTTTGCTGTGAGTCGTTTCAACGAAAGACAACCCGGAGCGAATGAAAGAAACGAAAGAATGGCAGTAAAAATGGACACTTGTTCTGCACGCTTTGGCTATATTAGTTGTTCTCTCTCTCTCTCTCGTTCCCTCTGTTCGGCGTCTATTTTTTTATATTGGGGAGAGGTGGACCGGTCTAATCATGCTAATCGCTACCTCACTATTTACGGCTTACACTAGAATAAAGTACACGCTGCAAAATACACGCGAACTACATTATGATCGGCTACGATCACTACTTTGCTCCTGAGATGCTTGCGGGATAGCAAAATGAATCCAAAAAAAAACCCAATAAAAAGGATAAAAGCTCCAAAAATACGCGCTGCCGCGTACACGGACACGATATCCCACGCAAAAACATGGTGATCGTGCAGCATAAACGACTCGTTTGCTCAAACTCGTCGCGTTTTTCGTTTGGGTGTGCAGTGTTGTGTCCGCTTTGCTGCCATTTCTTCGCTTATTCGCTACCATGCGTCACCGGGAATTGGAAATTTGTAGTTGTATGCATGTTTGTGTATTTGATCGTTCCGATATATCGATCATACCGATCATTCGGACCTACAAAATTCCTATCACTAATATACACAACTATCTGGTTGGTTGGTTGGGGTTGTTCGCTGGATCTGGGTTTGTTTCTACGCTGGCCTCTCTATCTGCGCAGCCCTGGTTTGACTATAGGTTGTGGCGCCTAAAAGTATCAGTATCAGTATCATTCACAAAAGTGAAGATCAAATGCCGCTCTGCATGGTACAAGTTCTACATCTATGTTCTGGGAGGAGATTACATACAGGGTAATGAAGGTGAGTCAGTTTTTTTGTTGGGTTTTACGCAGGATTGGTGTGCCTCTGTCCTCAAGGACTAACATGTGTGTGTGTGAACGGGAGATTGTGGTCGGATGGGTTAACACTCGTTGCGGTATCGCAAAATCGCTACCAATTTTGCCATCGCGTATACAAAACGAACGGAAAACTTCTAATATCTAATAATTCATACTCCCGTCATCTGCTGGTGGAGTTTCAGTACGCCTTAACCTGCACTCTCCTCATTACACCTTTACTTTACATTAGATTCATATTCGATCACAATGTTTTTTTTTTCTGTATTGTTATTCGGTTTTGTTTTTTTTGTGACTTTATGTCGCCCTCACATCCTGTTTTCTGTTTTATTTTTGGGAGCTTCATGTAATGGGATGCAAAATATAAAAACGCAAACCAACTCAGTGTTGCACATTTAAAAAGCAAGAGCTTTAAATCGTCAAGTTATACTGAGCACCTTCTTCTAAAATTGAAAAAAAACGACTGACCACACACTACATTAATTTGGTTTCTAGAAGCTCACCTTGGCCAGTGTCAACTGGCTAAAATGATTAAAATTAGATGCTATCAACAACACAAAATTATGATACAATTAAATGCACAAGAACGTACCTCGTTTAACTACCAGAAAACAAAAAAAACGAAAACTAATAATTACAACTAACTGCACCATTTTCTCCTTTGGCAAAACTGTTTAAGAACATATGAATTAATATCAAACGCAATTAAGGATAAGGTTTCGTTTCTCTTCGTTTCACTCGCACCTAACTTAGCTGTCTAATGGTTTCCGCATTACTTAAAAGGAATGTTTTCGTTGGTTAGATGTGACTTAGTAGAAAAACATTATTGTTGTGAGACGACTTATCCTTCTATCTAACACACTAAAGGTAAAACAAATTAAACTTTCCAAACTATATCCACGCTCATACAACAGATGGGAGGATCGCGTTGTTGTTAACCTTACAGAAGGACCCTAAAAGACAACACATTTACAGATTAAAAGATAGCTTTGTCACTGTTTCGTACATAAAACGCTGATTAATTAATAGTAATGATGATGATGATGAATGATAATGACGATGATGATGATGACGTTGAAGATGATAAATGTCGCTTCACAGCTGATGGCTTGCGTAAGCGAATATGATAAAAAGCGAAATAATTCACATAAAAAAGTACAGTACAAGTGCTAGCTAATGATGATGATGATGTTGAACAAGCTGCGAAAGCCGCTCTCGTTAAGCTCGATCGGATGATATCGTCGGCCGTGCAGATAAAACAGAAAAAGGAACTAGGGATAACCATATCGCATTAGATCGATCGAGTCCACAGTTTGCTTTCGTCTGGGGACAACGGAAAACGGGGTTTTGTTTTTGGTTCGGGCTCCAAAACCAGCTCACTTGAGACGCTGATGGTCCGGTGTGCTTTTCAGGATGTCCGGCTGACCATGGGAGCTGAGCGTATGGCTGACGTGAGAGTTGAGGGTGTGCGAGTGGGAGGTTAGCGTGTTGTTGGCGTGGGTGGCGTGGGAGTTTAGTGTGTTGTGAGCGGGCGTTCCGGTCAGCGAGCCCGGCAGTGCGCGGGATCTGCGAAATGAAGATAAAGAAATGCTGATAAAATGAAAGTAGCTACGCCGAAGCGAAAGAAGCGCGTTCGTTTTTTTGGGTTGGGTTTGTTTGGTGAAAGATATGTGTCTCTCTCGTCATTCTTACCGTATGCTTCGATGGCTTCCGTTGCGCGTCAGTGTGTTCATTTGGGGTGTTCCGGGCAGTGTATGGCCGAGGGCGTTCATATAGTCCGCGATGAGAAGCGTAATTTCCAGTATCTTCGGTTTACTCATCGCAAACAGCAGCTTCTGTTCGTTGCTGATCGATTGCAGCGTGTCTTCGGCACTGACCACGAGCATAAAATCATCCTGACAACCACCGAACGTCATGACGGAACTGTACGGATAGCGAGCGATGGTAGCCATCGACGAAAGTTCCAGCACGCTTAGCGCATCCTCCGAAACGGCTAACCAAGCCATTGCCTGGTCTGAGTGGCGTGGTTTGGCCTGGAACAGTGCCGCCCCAAAGAAGGGCCACTTTCGTGCGCACGTCAGATAGATTCGCACACAGTCCAGTATGGAGCGACCGCGCAGTAGGGCCCATTTGGCAGAGAGCAGATCCTGTAGCTCCTTGAGCCCTTCCTGGTTGAGTGCGTCCCGGTAGCGGTAGGGATAAAATTTATCGAGCGCTTGCAGTGAGTTGGTTTTCGATTTGTCCGACGAGAAGTCGCCCATGTCGATTTGCGCCATCAGTGAGGCAAGTTCCAGCGCAAGATCGCGCGACAAAGGAAATCGTCCTTGTACGACTGTGGAATAGGGGCAGAAAATCGATCATTAATAAAAAGGCCATTCAAAGTGTTTTTGCCAATAGTGTTTACCTTGAAGGTTTATTTGATAGCAGAGCAGCAGTCGCTCCTTTTCCGTCTCGAGCTTGGCCGCATGCTTCCAGTAAAGCCGATTCTTGTACGTGAGCTGAATGACGCGAGAGTTTTCGAACTTGCCCGAACCTTTCTCGCGCAGAGCTGTTTCCCACTTCGAGATAACGTCACACAGCTAAAAATAGTGAAAAGAAATGTTAGATTCGCCCAACCGAGTCTCGCACGCGCTCTCTCCTTTACCAACCTTTGCCTGCGGATCCAGATAGTGTTCGAGATCTTTTTCGATCGGATCGTCACTGAACAGTGTGAATCCGTTCGTCGAATCGCGGCAACCGATTTCCTGTGCCAGCGTACAGTGAAACTCTTCGATCGTAGTCGACCCATCGAACGATACCACCTGGTACGTGGTGTTCATCATATGCACCGGGATGGCGTGTGGCAGCGAGTGATGGTACGGATTTTTCAGCAATATCGAGAGTACTTCCATGCGTGAGGGTTTCGTCTCGCGGCCACCGTTTTGCATCGTGCGCTCGAGCGCACGTTCACAGTAGGCCGCATACTTGCCACATTCCGTTTTGGAGTCGGCATTGCGCGAAAGGTGTAACTTCAAGTACCAGAGTAAGCTGAAATTGGAGGGTAGCAGAGTGTGATTACAGGATGCATGATTCCGTTTTAGTTTTAGCTTCAATAGATAATGCTTACCGGCTGTTTTTGGGAACAAACAGTGATACGGCAAGGGCCAACAGTTGCCAGCCCTGTATGAAGGTGTAGGTCGGAGGATTCGATTTGCAATCGATCGGTGGAACGGTTGGTGCCTGTGTATTGTAAAAGCATGGAGGAAAATTTAACGCGTGTAATCACTTTCGATAACACCTCTGCTAGGCTGGAAACAATACAGAACTGTAACACTACGAAACGAGCTCTTGAATAACAAATGGGAAACAAACCATAAAAGCTTTAACTATAACCGTCCACAACAATCACAGTGGACAACTTGCGGTGGAGTGTTTAAAAGTGTGTATAATAATTAGAAGCGTCAAGACAAGATTATTGGGGCCACCGTATGGTTAGTAAAGAACGCATGTCACGGAACACAAACGAATTGTTAATATATTGTATAAGTTGGTAAATTCCAAATGTAGTAAAGCCTGGGTTAGATTTGTAAAGCAATGGTTGCAATGGAAGCGATGTGGAGTTATCAATAGCTACGTTTTTGACTTAAAATATTCATTGGTGGGCTATGCTGTGACACACTGCGAATTTTTCTCTTTTTGGTCTACCGTCATCATAATGGTAATAAACTTAACAGATAATAAAACCACGCCACATCTGACCTTTTCCAAGATGTATGGATGCCTGCCGGCAAAAAGGAAAATTGCAAAGGCGATAAAGGTGCAAACAATTTGGCGTTTGTGTTGTCGATGATGTGTTTAGTGTATTTTTTTTCTTCTTCAAAATATGTCCCTTTCGCAAAGTACAGATAAAAGTGTGAAAAGCAATAAAATAAAACGAAAAAGTAAAAAAATATTTATAAAAAAAAACCATGAAAAGAAAATCAAAACAAAAAGAAAGAAACCAAACAGCAAAACTAAAACGGAAAAACAAAACACCAAGGTGGAAATCAAATCTCAAAAATCAACCAGTTCCTACCTGAATGGAAGTGGGTGAGCTCCCATTCGCATGGGCAACGCTGCCCTGCTGCGTATCGCAAGTGAACAAACTCTGGGTTGCGCAAAGCAGTAGTTGCTACGTAAATAGAGAGAGAGATCGGAAAATGGGGAAGAGATAATTGCAAAGAACGAAACAAACGAAACGAAAACGGGCAACGAGGACAAAATCGGAATGGCGGAAGATAGGGAACGTTGGATAACCAAAATCGGGCGGGAAAGTTATCGTTTTTAAGTATTAAACGAAATCAAACAGATGAGAAAAAAGAGAGAGAAAGAAAAACATTTGGTTAATTGGATGTGTGTTTCAAAAACAAGGGTTTAGATCGCTATGATGGAGATGAAAAGAAAGTGCAATTTGGGGCTATAGTGGCTGGCACGATGAGGAGTATGATATTGACAAACACCTTCAAGGGCTTATTTTAATAAAGCTAATACAGCAGCGCACATTGTCGTTGTGGTTAGCTGTAAAAGCCATTTTTCGTTTGAAGCTTAAACTGCAGCTATAAATTGCATTGCACAGTTAGTCTCATTCTAGTCTTCTAGCTAGGTTTTACATATATTCGACAGCTAGAGAATGATTTGATGCAATAAGATAGACACAGTGACATCTAAGGAATGATTTCCGAAAGTCTAGTTGAATGCATTCTATTAAAAAATCCATTATGAAAATCAATTAGAAAAACGTAAGTTTTAACATTAAATAATATAAAATATAAATTTAGATCAGAACATTAAACTAAAACAAGCAGCAAGCAAACATAATTTATATCCTCGAGCGGACTAGTGATGATGTGAAGTTTAGTTTAAGCGTCCTATTATTTGTAAAGAATTACTAACGTAAAAACATAAACAGAAATCGAGAATTGAAAAATTTGTTAGGGTAAAAATAGCTATACTTAAATGTTATAAAAGAAATTAATTTTTGATAATCACTAACACGTAGTACATTAACCGAAAAGTGTGTGATAAATTACCAAGTGTACAGGGTTTAAAATCAAATTATAAGGTTAATTTTAATACGATTCTATTGCGCACAACTTTTTAACAATTCTACTAATAAATACAGGATTATGTTAGGTAAAGTGTTGGAAGGATGCATAGCTTGTGGTGCCAGGATGATGATGATAATGATGATGATAGTTACAAGATAATATAATGAATGGTACATGATTATTTTTTGGGATAACACTCGGTAACCTACACTCGTGTAACGATTGTTCGGCCATTCGGTTAGAGAGGGTGAAATTCTAGAGGATTGTTAGCTGCGGTTATGCTAAATGATAACTAACAACGGAACTATAGATGATAGGGAAACTAAAACTAAACGAAAAGAGTTTAAATAATATCGATTTCGAGAAAAAAACAAATGTACATTATATGGTATTGCGGGTATTCTTAGGATAGGAAGAAGATGTTGGTTGAATTTTGAATAAACAATATATAACAAGTATCTAATGCATTCGTTTGTTACGATCGGCCACCGTACAACTACACCGCCGTAGCATGTTTTAGTGATCAGTCGTAAGTGCTAGGGTTGCAATCGCTTGGTCGAATGGTAAATTTAACTTGTGTGGAAATAAATATCGTGCAAAATGTCTCCACATACTAGCGAACAAACGAATGATGAGTAATTTTAGTGAAACATCCAATTAGTTGTGAAGAAAATAGAAGAGCAAGAGGTGTGTGAATGGGAAGGTTGAACCGGTTTGAAGGAAGAGTAAGTACATAACATATCGAAACAGAATCCGATTCATCGTATAAGAACTAAGTGTTAGATCTAACATAATTAACATTAATTAACGTTAAATTAACAAAAAAGTGATATAGAACGAGAAGAGAGTATAAAAAGCGTATAGAAGCGCCCTCGGGACAAACTTACACGAGCGGGTTTGGCCAGTTTCTTGTTTACCTGGACGCCTACACCCAGCTTCTGTCCGGTATGGCGCGACGTTTGCTTAATCAGTGCACAGATTAGCTCCGACTGAAGCTCGGCCATGTCTAGACACTGTTGGAGAGCGTTCTGGGCGAGCACCACGTGATAGTCGATACCGGGTTGATTGACCGCTACGGAAAGGAACAGTTGGCAGCTCTGGAAAGCACAAAGTTACGTTACGTTTAGGGCGCTCGTATCGTTGGCGAGTGTTTTTTGGGATCGTTTTCTACGCGTACCTTGAACAGTTTGATCGCTTCCGCCTGTAACGTCTCGGAGTGGAGCGAGGTTAGGGGCGAAGTGATGTTGTCCTTGGTGTGTAACAGTATCGGATGCCTCCAGAGAACACAGTCTAGAATATAGATAGTAAACGATAAGATAATCTGCAGCTTCAATCAAAACAAGTGTGTTTGTCTTACTTGGATCGCCATCGGTTTCCATCAGCTTCTGGATCAACTGTTCATATTGTGTACCGGCGTTGGGTCCACCACCGGAAACGACCGTCAGGTGATAGAGCCAATTATCGCGTTCCTGCTTACCAGGAAGTATCAAGTACGTTGGACCCTGTTAAAAAGGAAGCAGATTCGATTAAACATTTTCCACTAACCAGAATCGAGGATCATGATCATACCACTCCCTGTTGCTGAGGATAGATCGCGACTGTGAGGCGCGCTTGGCTTTGTGCGGGATCTTCACGTTCTTCCGAGTCTGAATCGGACACGTGCTCAACTTCCTCGACGCGTGCATCACGCATATTAATTTGGCCGAGAGGATTCTGCAAAAAAACAAACAAATACGCGGATTGATCTTGTGTCCCCTAATTATCTCATTCTCTTCTTGTACTTACCGTTTCACCGGGGGCTTTGAAGTAAAGGAACATTTTCCCCAGCAGAACACACCAACACTTTTTGGCGTGCCCGTTCTTCACCTTCGTCACCCAGCCCTGCACCGTTGGTTTCTGGTCGTCGCGGCTCAGCAGTAGCTTGGTCGCGTTCCTTCGCTGCACATTCTGCAGTACCCGTATCCAATCGTCCATCGTGGCATTCGAGTCGGCCGTTAGATAGTACACCTTTTTGCCCGTATCGATCTCAAACGTAGACGCACCGTCGGCCCGATTTATGCGGCACGCCTCGTCCAGTGCAATCTGTCCCTGCGGTTTCCGGTTGACGTCGTGCTGGCTCTTCCAGTACGTGAGCGTGCCATTCTTCAGCACAAACCACCGTTTGCGCCAGGTTTTAAGCTTACCGCCCAGCTTCGCCAGATGGCCCACCTTTTCGAGCGTTTCCATTTTTTTGTTCGGCGAGTCGGCGTACGAGGTGCGCATCAGGAGGGATGGCATCGATGCGTCCATGCAGGTCGTGTCGACCGTGGATACGGCATCCGGTGGGATGGCATAGTCGTCCGAGAGGCCTGATTCAAAGGACAGTTCGGAAATTGCTGTCAAAAGTTAGGGACAACGCAAAGCCCAGATTTGTTGTTGCGTGTACGAGTTCCCCCGTGTATGAGTGTGTTGTTGTTGTGGTGGTTGTGTCGTTAGTATGGTTGTTTAAAACACAAACGAACAAAACCAAATCAAGAAACAGAAAATAAAAGATAAGAAGTAAAGAAAAAAAAACATCAATTTTTATGTAAGGATATGAGTCAGCTTTAGATTAAGATAAGAGCTACAATAAAAATGTATTCCTGTATTCAAATAAAGCAACTAAAACAGTTTAGATTGTATCAAAAGCGATGTTTGTTTTTGCATAATTCAATTTACTGGGCTTTATGAGCTGAGAAATAAGAAAACAAAATAGAAAAACAAGGAACAATACAAACAAACTACTAAAGCGCATTCGAAAGCATGAACAATGAATTGAAAAAATCAAACAAAAAAATAAAGGCATTTGCCCCGGCAGAGAAAATGCTTCTTACCGCGGCCTTTGTTCTTTGGACTTTCCGAGCCGGAACGTTTGGCCGGACTGAGACTAGAGGAGGTTTTGAGGCTCTTCGAAGGACTAGAGGCACTGCCGGACGTGCTCGTCTCCGTGTTGTCCGTGCTGGTAGAGTTGTGCGAATTGTGCGTCGAGGTGGCACAGGTAAGCATCGCCCCGTGTCCATCCTCACCGTCACTGCTGTCGTCGCTAGAATCGCCGGTGAATGGCATCGAACGGATTTGTGATGCACGCTGAAAAAGGACAAGATAAGCGTCAGATGTTCCGGTGAGTCCCGCACATCTACCACTTACCCCTTTCACGGTGGCGTACACCGGTACGCTGATATCACAGTAACCTCCGGACACGGTTTGCGAGCGTGAATTTACCCCACCAACACTGGACGTCATGCCCGAACCGGACTCTTGATCTTGAGATTCAGTTTCCTCTCCCACACCGTTACTGCTACCGCCGGCCCCCGCCAGCCCATCATTAGCGACCTGATAGATTTTGGCTTCCCAGCTCGGGAATCGATGTAGCGGTGGTGTGGGCGGTCGTGGCGTACCGAGATCTGCCACCGAATCGGAGGTAGTAGTGCTCGAGCCACCACTGGGCAAACCCTTCAACCAGGCCGGTGCTTTCTCGCGCGATGGTGTATATATCTCGGCGTAATCATGCACCGCATCCACATCCGACCCGGGGCTTACTCCGACACCCGGTGGCGGCGGTGCCGGATGCTGATGGTGTGGCGGGTGATGCTGATGGTGGGCTGCCATCGCTGCCGAAGTTTGTGGCTGTGCCGTCGGCTGGTGAGGTTGCTGTTGGCTGAGCGGCAGCAAGTTCAAACCATCGACGGCTGCCGCCAAATCTCGCGCAAGTTCCTGCGGTTCCATCGACAGATTGCGGCGGTGATGGTGATGGTGGTGGTGGTGATGGTGTGGATGATGGTGCGAGCCGGAACCGGAGCTACCGGCGTGTAGTGACCGGTGTTCGGGTGGGTCCAGCGATTCGCTACGCCTGCGGCCGCTGCGTCGCTTCACGTCCTGCACGTCCAGACTCAGACTGGTCCGGACCGGTTGCGTTGGGGCGACGCTGCTGTGGCGGGTACTCTGCGTGGCAATGTGGTTGCGCAGCAGCTCCAGCTGCTGGTTGCACTTGATGTTCTGTTCGCGCAGCAGCTGGTTTTGCTCCTCGAGCTCGCGCAGCTTGTTCGTGACCCACTCCTTAATTTTGGCCGCCTTGGCACCGACTTGCCGGGCGTCCTGCAGGCGCAGCTGTTTCTGCTCCTCGATGGCCGACTCGAGCTGACTGATCTTCACCGGATCGGTACCTTTGGGTGGATGGTCCGGACCGTGTCCAGCCGGTCCCGTTCCAGCTGCCGCGATCGATTGCTGCGCACCAGCCGATACGGCCGGGTTGCTGCTCGGTGAGGGTGACGGCCCGGTTAAGTTCTGTGACTTGGGCCAGTCACACAGTCGTTGCTCCATGGCCCGCACCTGGTTTTGGAGGAAGACGGAAAAAAACGGTAGAATTAGTGAAGATCTGATGCTGAGTTGAAGCGAGCTTTTTAAAGCTAACGAAAGCTTAAGGGAGATGTGTTACAACAAGTTTTCTCGTTCAAAGGTTCGCTGGAATAAAAACAACCCTTCCCTATGAGCCCTCAGATACAAAACAGGGCGGATAATACAACCATTTCATCGTCATTATTAAACTTCTCCCAGACGATGCTCATCCTATCCCGGGTCTTGCCATTTGAACGGTGACGGGTAAATTAGTTTTCATCATAGTTTAATTGAATTTTGCACTGCTTACATTCGCCGACTCGTGCCAAGCGGAGCCAAACAGTCGAGTGAAATGGTCATTGTCCCGTTGCTGCTGGTGAGATGGCAAGAAGTCTAAAAAATAAATACCCTCCAGCTACGAGACCGCTGACTAGGATAAACGAGATGTAATCTTCTGGAACGCAAAAAAATATCCCTAGCCGGCAGAATACCCGTCCCATACTGTCGCCGCAAGGCAGTTGTTTTGATCCCGATGAAAAGCGGATCAGTTGAAGTAAGGAGGGATACGAAGGCATTACATTTTGTGCGGTAGATGTGCAAAGAAGCGTTCCGAACAAAACGTGCTGAATTTTGTAGTGGAAATCTTGCCATTTGGAAAATGAAACAAGCCGTCAATTATTTTCGGCGAAGCACAGAAACAGGCAGAAGGTATTAACACTTTGCGCTCGGTTTGTACTATCTCCGCAAACAGTCACGTGCCGTGTCACGTGCCAACTATTCGATGCAGGCGAAGAGAGCCAGCTGACAAAATGATAAATCACCAGTTTACCAGTGGTGGTGTAGTTTTACCAATTCATTATCAAGATTAGTGCTGTCTGTTGGGCGCTGTATTTGTGCGACAGATTAATAAACACTTCATTTGTTGAATTTGTTGAATGGTTAAGATAATGTTAGTAGATTATTTTTATAGGAAAACGCAAAAACTGCTATAAAGTCCTCTTTTGACAACTTTGACACATCACTATAAACAGACTGTGTGTTAAAAAAGCACAATAGAACAAGAGACTTTAATCATGAAACGCTAGTTGACAAATAGGCCTCGTAAGCCCCCAAGGAAATCTTAAAAGCGTTGAACTGAACAGAGTAAATTGATATATTTTTCCCAGCGGACCGCTACTTCGAGACACCGTCCGTTGGGGAATGGTGAAGAATGGGAATCAAAGGACAATGACACGTACGTTAGATGAGGACTAGTACCACGGACCAATGCGTACAGTATAACGTGTTTTGCTATTGTCAGTGAAGCATGACTATCGCACTCGCATGCTGGACACTGAAGAAGCCCGGTGGGATAATGTCCTAAGAGAAGAACCGGACGCAACGGGCGAGATATGTCATGGGAACCATCATCATTACGGTTGAAAGATTTCCCGCCGGCAATAGACGGACCATCAAAAGTACAGCAAGCCATTGCGTGTTGCAGACAGCACAAAGTTTATTTGAAGAATTAGGAGTGCAATTGCACTACAGTTGTTTTGTTTAACGATGTACCGAATAGTAAAAGACATGCAGTTTATTATTGTTGCTCCGAAATATTTGTTTCACTCTTCATTCTAAATGAATTTCTCGAATCCTTTTATTTTAATCCTCGAATATCCTTCTACTAAAAAAACGTTGAAGTCTATTATCTTTAGTGAGCTCTATAAATGTCCTCACTCTTCTGGATGTGTTTTACGCCACAAAACAAGAGGAAACCCGAAGTAACCGTTACAGAAAATATCCATTAATGGTACAATCAGCAATTTTGCTGAAGTTTTTGTTACCACTGTGACACGGTTCCTCACTGGAGATGGTACTGGTTTGTGGTAAACTCTTTAGGTTTTTGTTCCCTACATGTCCTATTGCGTGATGGTGTTGACGTTGTACGATGACAATGACATTTTTGTTTCTGGTAAAATGAAACTTCTCGCTCCCTGCTCACGCCGCATGCAGACAATGTACTACTAGGTTTACTCAACCAACGAAAAAGGTTAGTAACCATATCAAAAGGAAGGAAAAAGTTGCGCACGAACTCTTTTCGGATGCAAGTTCAACTGGCGAACAGAAAAAAGGATTCTAATGTACTGTTCCTTCCGAACATCTGTACGCCTTGCCATAGTGGAACATTTTTTTTGTTGATGAATGTGTTTTCCTTTTTTTTCCGAACTCCATTCGTCAACATGGAAGGTAGTGTTGGCAGTGGCACATGCTACCCTTAGATTGCGAAGGTTAGACTACTGACACACACCCACACTGGCACGCGAGATGAAATATTGCAGATTGCGAAGGAACGAATTACATTCCACCAGGACAATTTGAACTGCCTCGCGATGGCAGTGGTGGATCCGGTGGAATATGATTGAATTTTGCTGTTTGTATTATGCTTTTGTTTTGCTCTCTTTTTGGTGTGCTGCCTGCTGAATGGGGATGGGTAAAAGGTTGCTGACCTTTCTGCACGTCGTACCAGTGGCAGACAAACCAGGCGAATAGTTGGGATAGGAAGCGACATGATATAGAGATGGGATTCTGCTGCACCCCTTTGCTTGCACGGTAAAACATGAAACACACAAAAACAACAATACCAGCCTTGTGGCAATGACCTGCCCTAGCCCGTAGGATTCGAATGAATGTTGTTCATCCGGTTGCATAAGTAATGTAACAGATGAACGAACAAAAACCGGTTGAGATGAGCCCGACTATCCATCACCATCACACGAACACGAGAGGTTAAATTCCGACCTGCCCATCCATTGGCCCATTCCACCCCCAAATCAATCCTGCCAGGGGGCAGCACAACCACACGCCTGGAAACGGAAGGATAATATCCTTTTGTTTGTTTCAGGTGGAGCCATTTTATGCAAATAACAATCTACCAATTGATCCACCGAGATTATGCGACTGGAGGAAAACAGGCAGGGACAGTGGAGCACACTCAGCACGGTCAAAAGTGCCAAAGTTCTTATCCTTTTCCTTGGGCCCGAAGTTCATAAATATTCTCCGAATACAGTATCCGAATGGAGAGCATAAATTTGGCCAGCAGTGTTTCAGTGCTTTATCCAGCCAGTAATCAACTGGCCCCACTCGAATGTTAAAAAAACGTCGACTTAAAACAACACGGGCGCACACAGTGTACGGAACCAGTTCCGGGGCAGCAGTTTACAGCGAAAGGTGGCGAACGTCATAAATGGAAGAGTTGTTGAATTAATCAACCTGATTTACGTGATACCGCCAACGCCAACAGGTGAGCAAGGGCATGTAGGGAAGGGAGAAAGCAGGGGAAGTAGGTAGTTGAGTGTTTTGGCACTAAATTGGCACACAATATCGCGTGCCATAACGCGAACAAACCGTCCGGTGTGTTTCCATTCCATGAGCACACGCTCCTGTAGTGCGGTTTGCCTACCTTGCGGGCGCTTTTCGATGCGGAAAACAAACTACTCGTACACTTAATTGAACGAGGAGTTTGTGTGGGAAAATTTGTTACGTTTTTGGCCAAAAACCACCCACGCCCCTATTGTTAAGGAAGCAGAATGTTTTTCTGCTTGTAAGTTTTCCCGGATTTTCGATCGGTGGATCGACAGCAAAACTTGGAAAGCTTTAACAAGTAAATTCTGCTTTACTCGTGTAGCTGGATATCTATCCTGGCTAGAAGGGTAAGTGTACATTTTGCGTAAAGTTGAAATTTACGATAATTGCATCGGTGCATCCTCTCGAACCGAAACAACAGCAGCATGCTCATGTTCATGTTGCAGCAGCAGCAGCAGCAGCAAAACTTTGGTGCTCAAGAAGTTCGACAATGGGGGCCAAAGATTATGGACGTTCGAAGGTGCAGCTTTTACATCCACTCTCTTGCTGGCTTGGTAGCGATAATTTATTGCAAATGCGTTCGCTACACGAAACACGACGGCTTCGGAAGCATGGCATGGCGTGGTACACACGCTGGCACAACTGATTAAATCCAATCCGTACCGTGCTACTGCAAAGGCGATAGCAAAAATTCGATCCCATCCCACCACACTCCGATAGCTATAAACAAGGATCGTCGCGTCCTTACCATTGTGGATTTGTGTTGAAACAGAGCAAAACTGGGTGTGCCTTACATGCACCGTAAACTGTGTGCGGGAAAATAAAATCATTTCCCGCTTGCATGGTACATCCTGGACGAACGAGGGCAACGGTTCGCACGAAAGTGTTATTATTCGCCGCACCGGATATACAGCATTGCATGGCATCTCGCTACCGAAGCGGAAGAAAACGGTTAATCGAACCGGAACCGTCAGAAATGGGTGCTGCTGCAGCGATTGTGTGCATTTGCAGTGCAGCTCCTGGGATAATGGTACGCTAAATCTAGCGCTCCGTTTATGGGCCACCGAGATTAAAGCAGCTCGCGTTCGAACCAATCACACGTCGGATGTATCACGATCGTAAAGGATCTATTTTTTTCCACAGTTGCCGTTGTTCCAGCGAGCTGGTGATCATATCGAACACGGCACGGCAGCCTGATATTGTCAACGGGGAACATAGCATATGCAGGAGATTAAAGTGCATCGTGAGTGGACTTTAAATCCGCATAAGAAACCCGCGTTAGTGAGCGTATGGCTGGAGACGTGGGGCTGGTATTAAAAACTTTGATATACCGTTTCTAAATGACTAACTTGCTTCAAAGCAGAATCGATGGTGCACGCAGGAAAGTAACGATGAGCGCCCGTAAAGGAAAATGAAGTTTGATGGGAACTTTTGTTACATATTTGCATACTACAGTGTTGGTTAGTTATTCCCCCCGTACCAGTCGGGTCTTTCTTGTCTATCGAACAGACGATGAACACGACGTGACGTTAAGTAAGGATCAATTTTCAACTTTTCTTCTCAATCATTCATAAGGTTTCCTTAAGACTTCTATTCTGGCTTAAGGGAAGTAGGTAAGCAAATGCAACGTCTGGTAGGCGAGGGATTTAGTGTCAAACTACATCTTACCATGCTCGGTTCTTTTAATTCCACTCGCAGGCATGCATCACTCACTGGCAAGTGCAATTAAACTTGCTAGGAAAGAGGAGTTGCTTGTATTTGCATTAGTTTTACTTAATCTTTGCCCGTGTAGTGGTGCTTGTTGAAGTTTGAAGACAAAGAGATTCATAATGGTTCTTGTGTTGCGCCTAAAGATATGCAATATACTAAGAATATGCTTGAATAAAGTAGGTTTGCGACAATTCTACGCATAGAGCACATATAAAATTGATTAAAAATGATTGATTGGATACTGATCAAACATTTCAAAATATTAAGCAATTGGAATTCAACACCTTCAAGACATAAATTTATGCTACCATTAAAAAAACGCTTTAAAACGTTGAAAGTGCTGTCCGAAAAGTTTAAAATAATTAAAATTTCAAATCAAAAAGAAAGTCCAACTTTCATGACGCTAAGTAGCAAATGCATCGTACAAAAGCAGGCGAAAAAGAGCCATCTTCCACTACTACTTCATGAAACATTTGCACTTGTCGTGGTACGAGACGCGTTAACGACATGCTTACGGCGCGACAGCAATGGCGCACCCGAACCCGAATCCCAACTCGCATTCAATTAAATCTTTCTCAGCACGAGACACTAAAGTTTGCCGGTGGAAAATGGCAATCTATTTCCGCAAATGGAAATTCGCTTCTTCTCACACTTTGATCTGCTGCTTTCGAACCTTTCATTCGCAACTGTCACCAAAGGCGCGTCTTGGTGCTGGTACTCGCCCATCTTATCGTTTCGCAGACGCGTTACAAAGAGCTCTCAGAATGTCGGAAAGAAGGAAATGAAAGATCAACCATTTGCTTGGCGCAGTATGTCTGTGTCTGGGAGCAGAAACTAGAGAGAACGATCAACCATACAAACGGGTGTTGTAGAAAACGACCCACCCAACGGTACCTCCGATCCGCGTCTAGATCACAAAACTACCGACAGTGACAGGCGATGATGGGTTCCAAGACGTCGGCCCCAAAGATGGAACGGGTTCGTCACCATTCTATTGGCGCCACCGGGTGGCCTTCAAACCATTTCAACACAAAATGCAAAACCCAATGGAGTGAAAATGGTTTTGTGGACAAAGTCTGCCCCTTTTCTTAAGGAGTTTTCCTTCTTAATGCTCTTACGAGACGATGTGGGCCACACAATGGAATAATGGTCCGTTCTTCGCTTCATTATTATGAGCGTGTTACGTGTGTTGCAAAATTTTAAATAAAAACGGCACTCCGGAACAGATCCGGAAACATCCGGACGGCGGCCAAGCATCCAGCCATGTCGTTAAACCGTATAATGGTACCGCCGTTTAGTTACCGTGCACGTAATGATTCTTTCAACACACTCCAAAAAAACGGCGCGAATCGTTGCGGTGGAAAGGAAATGCACACAAGTCTAAAAATATTCCACACACAAAAATCTTGCTTCACCGTGTACACACCGCTGTAATTGAAACCTTCGCACACCGGGTACCAGCACCATTCGATACACACACAACTTTCGGGAAGATGGTCCACTTTTTTAACTGGGCTGCATTTGTATTGTGTGGAGAAGTTTTTTCTTTTATTTTACTCTCAATTTCCATCGGATGAACGTGCCGTGGGTGTGGAATGTGGAACTGTGCACTGGCGAATTGGAATGCTGGCCTGTCGAGTGGAAAATAATGTGCCGATATTATTGGACTTTTCCGCGTTGGAGGACGGATTTTTTGAGCAGCAAAGGAAGAGGCTGGAAGCTGATTGTTTTTAAATTGCCATTTTTTGTGTGTCCCGAACCAACTCTGCTCGTTTTTTTCCAAAAAAACAAGATGCGCTTATTTTTTATGACGCAGACAGATTTGCATCGATCGATGGATGAAATGGGTCTCAGACTTTTGTATGGTTCTTTGCTTCGATGTGCGATACGGTATTAACTACAGAAGAAAACTGAAAGTAACTTCCACTCGTTGTGTTGTGTATATGTTTCTAGCTTGTGGTACAAGTTTATGGTTCATCATCATCATCATCATGAATCGGTACCGAATTGATTATTTATTGATTTGCAACGCATCAACAATAACGTGCGAGCGTGCGTGTGTGTTTTCATGTGGTGGTCCACATTCATCCCATGCTTTGACTGCTGCATATCGTTCATCACAGTTAATAAAACTGCGAAGAATTGCGGGGTGGGTCAAAATCAGAATCTGCTGTTTATAGGTTTCTTCGACGAGAGTGACGATTTGGGCAGCACACGCAAAACACGAACGTTCCGAATCCGGGGGAGGGTAGGTTAGTGGGTATGTTTATTTATGATTGCATTTCCCGCCTTCACGTCTCTCGGCTAACCCTCGTGCCTGCGTGGCGAAAGCCATTTTCATCTTTATATTGCCAGATGGACTAATAGACTTCTTCAGACCCAATCACTTATGGACATTCAAGCCCTTTGTTTTCCTCTTTACATGTTTAATTATTCTCGGTGGGACTATTGGTTTAGTAGAAGCGTATGAGCGTTGGTGTGCACAAAAGAATATTCTGTACACTTTGTACAACTGGTGATTAGCTTTGATTGGAAGTTTGACGATTTGTGTTTAATGCTGATTACGCTAGAGCACTGAATAAGTTAACGTGCTAATGAAATTTGCGATGAAATGGAAAATTCTTGATAATATTCCAATTAATCTCAATTTTCCTAGGAAGTTGTGCTTTTGTCAATCAAATATCTCGTCGAAAGGAGGCATATTTTAGTATTAAAGGAGGCACCTCCTACTACTGTGATATAAAATAAACTTTGTTTGTAATTTTTAATTATTAAAATAAAGTTATTAACATAACTATAAGAACGCTTGAATTTTCAAAAGTAATCTTCTTGTGTTTAAATGAATTTTGCACACATTTACATGATCTTCTTCTTCTCTGGCTCTACAACCTCTGTAGGTCTTGGCCTGCTAGCAAGTTCTTTGTGACTTAGTTATACCCGTAGCTGGATAGTCAGTCCTATCCAGTACGGGGAGGCGGTCCGCCGGGCTTCGAACCCCGGTCCTGCCGTGTGAAGACCAGCGCCGCTATCGTATACATCACCGGGCCGCCCCCGTTTACATGATCATATAATTGTTTTTCAAGATAAACAAAATAATTCCTTGTAACAGAAGCTGTACAATCACTGCCAGTAAAATATATGTTGTTTTAATTCATATAAAGCTGATCTCACACTTATAGGTTGTACAAGAAAATATAATTGAATAATTTATTAAGCAAAAATCATGTGTTCGTTTAGTTGAAAGTTGAAGACTGTATAAACAAAATAATCCCTCAATAATATAGTGTTTATATAAAAAAACGAGATTTTCTACTGTTAAGAAAATAAGAGCAACAAATGAAAACAAAAGAACCATAGATTTAGAATTCACGAAATCTTGCTTCAAACGTAAAGAGTTAAAAAAACAGGACTCCTAACAGCAGGTGTAACATAATTTACCAAAAACAAAACGTGAACAAATCACGACAAATATTAATTTACAAAAACCTACTCGTGTCCGTACTGGGATGTGAGGGGAGTGTTTGGGTGGGAACAGAGGCATTCATTCTGGCCCCGCAGCAAACCAATAAAGATTAGAAACTTATGAGACAGAAAGAAACAATCGCTGAATTGTCCACGCCTTTTCCTAATCGATTTGCTACCGGTCGGCCTACCGGTGTGGACTGGTGTGGGCCATTGACTTTCGCTAGCGTTCGCTTGCCCTGGTGTTTCATCGCTCTGCTCCCGCCACCCAAGTGAGCAGAAAATATGGGTGCGTTGGGTTCGGCTCTTTCTTTACAGTTCATAGCCGCTGATTGACGTGCCTGGCGCGCTGTGTGTTACATCGTCGTCGTTGTTAAGCGCAGACATTTGTGTGAAGTTGAGAAGCAGAAAAGGGAAATACATTCTGCAGCAGCAGTAGCAGTAAATCAATACGTACACAAAAGCGCCATCACGCGGCCCAGTTACCGCTTCCCAGCGGCCCATTATGATGATGATGATGATGACGGTTTTCGATGAAAGGCGGCGATTTTGGTTTTGTGTCCGTTCCTTGATCGGGTATCAGCTTTCTAAGATACGACCAGCATTTGCTCGGTTTGCCGGATGTGTCACCGGCGCAAAGGATATCACTTTATGGTCGTTGTTTTGGGGGGGTGCACTAAATTCTTTCGCGTGTTAAAACGGCAACACTTGCGTCGTTCACCACCGCACAGAAAGGATCAAGCATCAGGAAGAATGATCCATAGTCGATTTTTTTAAGGTGAAAACTTTTTCTTCTATGCTGATACGTCAAATGATCACTAACCGGATTTTCTAATCAACGAAAATGGAATAAAATTGACTCTTGTTAACTTTTATAGGACCACGTACACGCACACACTTGGGACACATTTTCTTTGCAATTCGAGTAAAACTAACACTATCACACATGAATGTGCAACGAAAGCTAAACAAATATTTGCAGTAGGGAAGAAGCGTCCAATTATCTCTTCTAACTCTTATTATCTGTCCACGGAGCAACTGAGCTAGGAAAATCCGGCGGCAATCACCCAAGCGCACCGACTGCTTGTGTCGACTGCTTCGATTAAGAGTTGCTTGATTTTACACCAACACATCGGCAATTGTAATCCGGTACACACATCCTTTCGGTTGTTGCTAGGGATAACACTCACACACATGTTCGAATGCATCAAATACATCCCTTTGCGATTTATGATAGGGGAGAAACGACTAATATTCGGCATGAACAAAGGGACAAGGAATAAATCGCTGTTTGTTGGTGAAGTTAGCAGTTTACTTGAACGAAAATTCTTCTTAATTATATTAAAGAAAAGAATTTAAAGCGATTATTCTATTTCCAACGCTAGCTTCAATAAAACCACGCACACCACACAGGTACGGCCGTAAGTTTGCGTAAGTTGCCTTCCGGTACCGTCAGCTGGTTCGTCATGCACAAAACCGACGTCCCTTTTTTCACAGTTCAACATACTCTCGACTGAACGGAGGGTTGAATCCAACGTGTCCCTCAAGGGAAGCAAGGGTGCTGCGGGACACACGCATGTCGCCGTCACCCGGGAGACGTTATGGTTTGATGCATATTTTCAACCACAGACACACACGCACACACACACACACCGTTCAGTTTCTTCGCTCGTTCCCCTTCACACTTTCACTTCGCCTGAAGGTAGGCATTCCCTTTTACGCCAACGGAAGAAACGGCGTCCGAGACGCACAAGAATTATGCTGTGTACGTCCGGCATGCGTTCGCTCGGTACGCGAGACAGGGGTCGGCAGGGGTTTGCGGTGTTGCTTTGCGCAAGTGACAAAGAACCCTACGCAAGTCTGCACCGGGTGGACGGATGGATGGATTTTATTACGCTTGGTTATTTTGCTTGGTTCTTTTACTTTGTTCCGTTCTTTGTGTGCTTGTTTGTAAGCGATTATTTAGCTAAAAACCATCCAACCACAGTCAGACTTTTAAGTTTACGATCAACGATGGATGAACGATCGATTCGCTGACGTAGGGAAAAATATTGCCCCAAAGAAAACGATAACACACGCAACGAGCGATATTGATGAGTAACAACAAATAAGCCAAAAAGTGGAACAGTTTGAAGGGACAAAATTCAAGTAAATATTTTTGTATAAATTTGCTCAAAAAAGAAAAGATCGTATGATAAAAAATAATAGCAAATAAGGATTGCTAGCGTGTTCGGTAGCGTTTTTATATACACAACTACACACAGCAAGGTACACAAAAGGTGTGTTGAATCATAATTGTGACATGCGATGAGTGAACGAGACTATCACGTGCCAAAGGGTGATGTTGTAGTTTTCTGTATCGACCAAAACCGTTTTGGAACCGAATCGACTTTCTAGACTTTAACAAATCAGCATAAATCTATAGTTAAAATTGCTACCAAACCGGCTGGGTGTGTGTGTGGCGAAAAGAAACGTTTGAAACATAATATTTCTTCCTTCACTTCCGGTTTTCCGTGTTTTTTTCGGAGTATAAAGCACACACTATTAGCAACCGTTTCGTTACAGCACGAACTCACGTACGCAACGCACGCACGCACGATCGAAGGAAATGATTCATCGTGCCACAAATTTTTGTTGCTCTCACATACACCATACGTACAGGCGGTCAAATGCCAGATTCGACTGTGGTACGGGTCAGACGGAAGCAGACGGAGGATCAATTAATTTCGGATTTGTTCGTTTCCGACTTTTAGTTCGATCCGGGGGGACCGGTTCCGAAACCCCGTTCATTAGCACTCGTAGCACAACTTCATGGAAGAGTACGTGTTGTATTAGTCGATAGAACAAATAGGGGAAAAAAATTAAACCGAAAAACACAGTCTGTTTTCACGCTTCCTGATACACATCCCTCACTGACCACATGATCACGTGTAAAACTGCTTTTCTCACACACAAAATCACACCAACCGAACGCTCTTCATCCTGACACTTGGCGTGCCATTTTTGCTTTTTAAAACACTTCGCACCAACAACACTTTAAATTTTGGATTTTATTTTATTGTATCACAAAACCACAAACTGCCACATAATGATCTTCACAACGGAACTGTTAGCACTTTTTCCCACACACAGGAAGGGGTAAAAAGAAGGTATCCAACCGTTCTGAACGGCTACGAACAACCGACACACGGTCCGTACGGTCGGAATGGCAAGAGAGAAGTGATTCCTTGGGTTCCCGCTAGCATAAGAGAACTTATGCTTTCCCTCGTGCCAAAGTATGCTCACGCGTACTAAGGCAGGCGTACAAATCCCGTACTCTGAGAACGCGATTGAAGGATTGGGAGAGAAAAAAGTGAGCAAGTGTGAAGTGCGTGAGCTAAAGCGAGAGAGAGAGAGAGATCGTCACTATGCAAGAGAGAGAGAGAGAGAGGGCGAGAGATTGGTTTTACATATGTTCCATTGTACATTTCATTGCAAAATATGGTTTACTTTTGGGATTGGGGGCTTTTAGTATGCATACATTAGAAAAGCAAAGATGATTGCAATGTTCTTTAATGTAAATAGGAAAATGTAATGAAATTAATCCATTCCAAACGATGATAAAAATAACACATTTTTAGCATAAAGCTATGCAAGCAAGTGTGTTCAGCCCGGGGGTTGGTAGAGGCACATATTTCATATAATGTCCAACACTTCAACATTTCCTCGACGGTCAAAAAACGGTCGATCTCGATTGTCCAAAAAACTAACCAGTGAAGAAACAGTGATGCCCATTATGAACGAACGCATTAATAATGGTCGCTACTTAACCCCGTGAACGAAGAGCAGCAATGAGCGTTTGTGGAGTTGTTGGCCAGTGTTTTCAGTTTTTTTTTTGGGGTCTTTGTGTTGTTGCTGCTCCTTACAACTGTTTCGAACCAAAAGGCCGGTTAAGCCGTGTCAAGTGAAGTGGCAGCAGCTAATCCAAATGGATTACGATTACGTGCTTCACGTTTCCCTTCTGTATGTTGCTGGCGTATGTATGGTGGTTGTGGGTGAATTTTGAGCGTGGGATGCAGTATATCATAGAAGTGGGTCCAATTGAAAGTTGCGTTGGATGCCGAAGGGAGCTAGTGTGTACCAATGTTTGTTTAGAGAGAGAAAGAGTCTTATTTATTAAAGTTTTTAAATATCTTGGAAGTATAGCTCATGATTCTGTTCGCAGGGCTAATTAGCTTTGGGGAAAACCAAGTTATGGAAGCCAAAAATGACAGGTCGAGATTTCTCAAGCTTTTAGTGCCAAAAAGACGAAGATTTTCGTTACCAAACTATCATCAAATTGTAAAGGATTACTTAAAGTCTTGTAATAATAAGGTTAATATTATCATTAATGACTCAAACAGTTAAAGTTGGAAGAATATCTAATAAGGAACAATACTTCTCACCCAAATTTGAACCATTTTCGCTCCACGAAACGCTCCGTGCTTACCTGTAATGAAACAAAGAAAAACAAAGGAAAAATTTAGTATCAAAGCACAGAATTTAATTAGCCAGCTTGTGCCGTTGTCTTTGCCATTTTCATGTAATAGATTAGCCACACTCGCAATAGTTGTACCACACATGTAACAATAGACAGAAAAGAGGCGAATGAGGTCTATGAGACCCAAAGCCTCTATAAATAAATGAAAAAAAAAAAAAAAAAAAAAGTTGTCTTTGCCACGTCCAATCAGTGCGATAAGTTGCGCGAAACACATCCTCGCCAAACTTATTTTTTCTTCTATCGGCACCATCACACGCCCAAGTACCCGGTTGGCATCGTCGTTCGAGAGGATATTAAAATCCCTTCGGTGCAATTTCGACTGCATGATTCGCTTTTATGTCATCGTTGCAGTCCCGTCCAATGCAGTGTGCACCTAAAGACCTACAACTGCAATCGCGCCACGATGGCGAAACGATGGCAGCATCCGCTTTGGGAATAATATTCCAACGATCTGAACCTTGGCAAAACGGGGAACCTGTTTGTCATAATCAAATCTCTCGTAGTGTTGTATTGGGAACGATCGGGTGGAAAGAAAAGCACCAGAAGGAGCACATCCATCTCGCGTGACAGCTACTACGCTTGCTCGGTGCATACGTTTGGTAAGGTTTAATATGCTCCGCCTTTGGTAAGGGTTCGAAAGGATGTCTTATGCGGTGTGCCTGAGTTGGCACCAGCAGTTTGAAGCAGTTCTTGGTGAAGGACTCCAAAAAGAAAGAAACAACCCATGTACAAGTTATTGAAGCAGTGGAAATAACGAGCCGAACGAGCAAGAAGTACTGATGAATGTACTTCCGAAAAAGGACACGTTCACGGCACGTTCATAATAATTCGAAACAATAAATTAAGCTTTATGGAGTGTGGGGGGAAACGTTTTCTTCCCTTGGTATGAATTTTCGTAAAAAGAAAAATAATCTTCTGTTTTTTTTTGTTGGGAAGTTTAAAAGATATTTTCCGTATTTTTCACAATAATAGTATACTATTACTGACAAAATGAATTTGGACGAAAAAAAATACACAAATCGCTTGTGTAAGGGTAGCGTGTACCGCTTGATTAGCATTTTGTAAAATTCAAATTTTCACATTTACATATCAAATTGGCGTTCTGCTCTTCTTAGTGGTGTGACCTTCACAAGCTAAAGTCTTCCTAGTGCGCGTAATTTAGACCAAATATTATTAAGGTCAACTGCATTAAAAATCCTTCCAATATTTATCTTTGCTGTTTTAAAAACATCCCCACAAACTCGGGTACTAACCACACAAATTGCATATTTACGTAAGGGTTCTTTACCACACACACACAAACAGGAAAAGAAAACGCAAAACCATTTCCACATTTTCTCATTACCATCCGGATGGGAAGAAAAGTAAAAGACATTCCTTGGGATTGCCCATTATATGCACTACCGTAGTAGCTATCCACACGCCTTACAGCACAAGCCCGGCCTACTCTAATGTGGTGCAAATGAGTGGAGGAAAATTTAACATTTTATGACACACATACACACACCCATCGTCCCTGCCTTTCCCTTGGTGGAAACCCGTTTTCCTGCATGCAGCATTAGACTATTTGTGTTGTGTGTGCCGGAGAACCGAAACAAAACATTTCCTGCTGCAGGTTGCGGTTTTATTTGCGCAAATTATGGCGGTGTGTGCATGTGAGTATAATTTATGTGTCACTAATTACGAACCCCTCCAAAAACTCTAGCCCTAAAGCCCCAAAGCGAGCAGGAACGGTTGGTGCATAATTGAGCCGCGTACGAAGTGGTGGAATCTATCCAAGGGTTTTGAGCATCATAGGTGAAGCTATTCCCTGTTGCAAACGGGATAATAGTGGTGTCTAAAACAGACCATAATGCATGTAACAGCCATAAGAAGCCATTTTCCCAATCCAATACACTCCATAAGTTGGTGTGGCACGATAGCTAGAGCGGCACGAACATAAAAGACAAATGAAATAAAATCCACTTCACCGGCAGGAAGCTCACTGTACCGGTGAATGAGCGAAAAAAAAAGATAAAGCCCCGGAGATGGTGCTTCCGCACAGAGGATAGATAATGCGATGTACATCTCCATCATAACTTCTAGCTTCAAATCTAGACGGTAACGAGCGGGGTAAAATCTAACACGAAAGGAACACAGAAGGACACTAAGCAAAATCCTCCATAAAATAGGCGACTCTCGGCAGAGTCGAAACATCAACTCGGAAGGTTTTATCAGTCAATCCCTCTTCCGACTGGTGTCGACGTCTCCAGGGAACCTTGGCGCTTGGTTGGCTGGCAGCACCGGGAAGCTGAATTCTTTCTACGCTTTTGCCAGTTAAATGATGCCTCAGTTGACGAGGTTATGGAATGCATAAAGGAGCTTAAGATTTAAAGCATTAAAGCCACTTCATTCTGCAAGTGATTAGTAGTCGATAGTGAACTTTTCGTTTTTGAAGTATAAATTTGCTGCAGTCCATCACTCGAAGCATGACAATAACGAAACAGTTCGTTCTCAGGAGATTGCACACAGCAAGGTAAAGTTTGCATCCGTCAAACGTTTATCCCGAACTGGTCTGTGCTTGTTAATCCGCTCCTTTTTTGCGTCATCCTTAGGGACTTCTTCTTTCCCATAAGATCTCCAAGGTTCGCTACGTTGCCGTAGCGACTAAAGCGATATTACTTTATGTATTTTCAAGCTACCATTTTTTTTGCTGCTGTTGTACAATTGTTGTGTTTTATGTCTTCCTTCCAACAATCGCCAACACGACCGGGAAATTGTTCGAGCTGTGGAATGAAAAAAAAAACCCGGATCCATAACGGCTACTGTTTGCCATCATTTTAATGGGATAGGATCAAAACGATGGAGCAACATGGACATGAACGCAACGTTGATGCAGCATTGTAGTGCTGCTTGCCAAGACTGCACCGGAACAAAGCGACCATGGCTCAGGACACAGCAGCAGCAGCAGCAGCAGCCCAGCCCTGGGAGGTGAAAGATAACTTGAAGGTGGATTACACTGCATTTCGTTTTGCGTCGGCGAAAAGGAACACACAAAACGATGAAGATGCATTGCACCATTCGGCCATTAGAATGGGGTTGGCGGATCGCCGGACAGGAATGGAAAAGTTGGATTTTATCGCGTATAAATAGGATACAACAAATGTTGCTTTTCCCTTTGAGCTGGACGGATGGACAAACTTTTCTCCCGTCGTTGCTGATGTGCGCAATTTTGCTTCCTACCCGGTTTAGCGACTACGAGCCGATCGATTGGTGTCGGGAAAGGTGGCCTGTTATGAGGGAGAGAGAGAGAGAGAAGATAGGGAAGTGGATGCAGGGGATAAAAAATAAAACATTTTACCGACAACTTTATACCAAGGTGAAGTGCAAAACTTGACAGCGCAAGGAACAGAGATGGGGCGCACTATTTTTAGAAGATGTCAGATAAGATCCGCCGGCCACATGCTGCTACTGTTCACTGTGTAATAGCCGCAACGGTAAAGAACGATTCAATTAAAGTAAATCGTGCGGAAATGGAAAGGACGGATTTTATATCTTCGAGTAACTCCGATTGCCCCGATTGGACGGCCCCGGACCGTGGCCGACCATCCGCTGGTGACCATTTTGTGGTGTGAAAGAAAATGGATGAGAGCCAACACCTCACTCGGTCTGTGGCAATTTTGTGACATTTTGTGACAGCGTGCTGATTGGCGAGAGCGCCTTTTTAGCTTTGCTGCGATAGGTGTAAATGGAATTGGTTTCCCGGGAAGCTGGTACAAAGTACTGGAGTAATCCGCTCCTTTTTTGCGTCATCCTTAGGGACTTCTTCTTTCCCATAAGATCTCCAAGGTTCGCTACGTTGCCGTAGCGACTAAAGCGCTATTACTTTATGTATTTTCAAGCTACCATTTTTTTTGCTGCTGTTGTACAATTGTTGTGTTTTATGTCTTCCTTCCAACAATCGCCAACACGACCGGGAAATTGTTCGAGCTGTGGAATGAAAAAAAAAACCCGGATCCATAACGGCTACTGTTTGCCATCATTTTAATGGGATAGGATCAAAACGATGGAGCAACATGGACATGAACGCAACGTTGATGCAGCATTGTAGTGCTGCTTGCCAAGACTGCACCGGAACAAAGCGACCATGGCTCAGGACACAGCAGCAGCAGCAGCAGCAGCCCTGCCCTGGGAGGTGAAAGATAACTTGAAGGTGGATTACACTGCATTTCGTTTTGCGTCGGCGAAAAGGAACACACAAAACGATGAAGATGCATTGCACCATTCGGCCATTAGAATGGGGTTGGCGGATCGCCGGACAGGAATGGAAAAGTTGGATTTTATCGCGTATAAATAGGATACAACAAATGTTGCTTTTCCCTTTGAGCTGGACGGATGGACAAACTTTTCTCCCGTCGTTGCTGATGTGCGCAATGTTGCTTCCTACCCGGTTTAGCGACTACGAGCCGATCGATTGGTGTCGGGAAAGGTGGCCTGTTATGAGGGAGAGAGAGAGAGAGAAGATAGGGAAGTGGATGCAGGGGATAAAAAATAAAACATTTTACCGACAACTTTATACCAAGGTGAAGTGCAAAACTTGACAGCGCAAGGAACAGAGATGGGGCGCACTATTTTTAGAAGATGTCAGATAAGATCCGCCGGCCACATGCTGCTACTGTTCACTGTGTAATAGCCGCAACGGTAAAGAACGATTCAATTAAAGTAAATCGTGCGGAAATGGAAAGGACGGATTTTATATCTTCGAGTAACTCCGATTGCCCCGATTGGACGGCCCCGGACCGTGGCCGACCATCCGCTGGTGACCATTTTGTGGTGTGAAAGAAAATGGGAGCCAACACCACTCTCGGTCTGTGGCAAATTTGTGACATTTTGTGACAGCGTGCTGATTGGCGAGAGCGCCTTTTTAGCTTTGCTGCGATAGGTGGAAATGGAATTGGTTTCCCGGGAAGCTGGTACAAAGTATTGGAGTGGGAAAATGGCTTCTTATGGCTGTTACATGCATTATGGGCTGTTTTAGACACCACTATTATCCCGTTTGCAACAGGGAATAGCTTCACCTATGATGCTCAAAACCCTTGGATAGATTCCACCACTTCGTACGCGACTCAATTATGCACCAACCGTTCCTGCTCGCTTTGGGGCTTTAGGGCTAGAGTTTTTGGAGGGGTTCGTAATTAGTGACACATAAATTATACTCACATGCACACACCGCCATAATTTGCGCAAATAAAACCGCAACCTGCAGCAGGAAATGTTTTGTTTCGGTTCTCCGGCACACACAACACAAATAGTCTAATGCTGCATGCAGGAAAACGGGTTTCCACCACGGGAAAGGCAGGGACGATGTGTGTGTGTGTGTGTGTCATAAAATGTTAAATGGGAGGTGAAAGATAACTTGAAGGTGGATTACACTGCATTTCGTTTTGCGTCGGCGAAAAGGAACACACAAAACGATGAAGATGCATTGCACCATTCGGCCATTAGAATGGGGTTGGCGGATCGCCGGACAGGAATGGAAAAGTTGGATTTTATCGCGTATAAATAGGATACAACAAATGTTGCTTTTCCCTTTGAGCTGGACGGATGGACAAACTTTTCTCCCGTCGTTGCTGATGTGCGCAATGTTGCTTCCTACCCGGTTTAGCGACTACGAGCCGATCGATTGGTGTCGGGAAAGGTGGCCTGTTATGAGGGAGAGAGAGAGAGAGAAGATAGGGAAGTGGATGCAGGGGATAAAAAATAAAACATTTTACCGACAACTTTATACCAAGGTGAAGTGCAAAACTTGACAGCGCAAGGAACAGCGATGGGGCGCACTATTTTTAGAAGATGTCAGATAAGATCCGCCGGCCACATGCTGCTACTGTTCACTGTGTAATAGCCGCAACGGTAAAGAACGATTCAATTAAAGTAAATCGTGCGGAAATGGAAAGGACGGATTTTATATCTTCGAGTAACTCCGATTGCCCCGATTGGACGGCCCCGGACCGTGGCCGACCATCCGCTGGTGACCATTTTGTGGTGTGAAAGAAAATGGGAGCCAACACCACTCTCGGTCTGTGGCAAATTTGTGACATTTTGTGACAGCGTGCTGATTGGCGAGAGCGCCTTTTTAGCTTTGCTGCGATAGGTGGAAATGGAATTGGTTTCCCGGGAAGCTGGTACAAAGTACTGGAGTGGTTTACGCGGAAAATGAGTATTAATTTTGTAAATGACACCGAGGCGCCGACAGGTATTGAGTTTTAAAATGAAAGTAAATTAATTTCGAAGCATGCTTTTTGTGTACTAAAACAGAAGAAAAGGAAAATAGGTGCTCCAATGTTGTTCCAGATTAAGTCACAGGAAAACTGTTTTTTTTTTTATTGGCGATCACTTCATAAGCCCGTAATTGTTGATCAGCCAGTCCATCAGCCAGAGTAGTCCGATGGCTCAAAAGCCCGTGAATACGTGTGGTAGAAGATCCCATTTAAAGCCTCCAGCCGGTCCGGTTGTGCAATATGAGAGTTGTCATGCTGTAGTACCACTTTGTCGAAACAATTCGCATATTCTGACGGTTTTCCCATAGTGGTTGGCTTAACTTCACCAACTGCGTTTGATATGGTTCGCGTACAGTGGTTGCTCTTGGTTTCAGCAGTTCGTAATACATAACATCGGTTTGGTCCCACCAGGTACTTATCAAAACCTGTGAGCTATGGAAGTTTGGCCAAGGTGGAGAATAGAGGAGCCAATTTTCCATATATTCAATGTTATTCCTTTTGAACCATTCCTAACGATATTGCCGTGAGGATATTGCTTCACGGGTCACTCTTAGCATTGCAACAAGCTCATTTTGTGTAATTTTCTTCCAAAAAAGTCGTCAATTTATTGTCTTGGAATGTTTTAGGCATACCTTCGCGAACAGCGTCCTCAACGTTCATACTACCTCAACACCTTGCTTCGATAAGAGCAGCATCTCCTTATACAAAGAATAGTTTAAGAGATTAAAGTATACAAATGTGCAATTTGCAACATCCCAATCTCAAATGTCCTAATACAGTTTTGTTCTTTAATGATCTAGCATGATACATACATCAAAACAGCGTCCTCTTTTTTACTGGCCTCAAAGATTTCAAAGCGGTTGTTATTTATTTACCGATTTTATACGATTAATTAGTGAAAAAGTAATTATATTACAGCCTCTTTTTTGAATCCCCTTTCCATTTCGTGTCTGTGCCTGCCTGTCTGGCTGGTTATTGGACATTTTGTATTCGTCTCGTTTACACAAAGCTAGTACACAACCGCAGTCGTAAATTGAGTTTATCGATTCACACAGTTTCCCAGGACATATCATGTTTCGTGTAAATATTTCCTATTAAAACAAATTACTTCCATTTAACATGTTTTCAGTATGCGAAGTATAGCTGACATCGTTAATGCGTTGCACGATACGTTGTTCGCGGCAAAAACCCCGCACAAAAGTCACTCAAAATCTTGCTCAATCAAAGCTGAATCAGATACAGTTTCACGTGGAAAATGAAGCAAAACCCACGGAAACAACAACAGTGGCGTCGGTGTGTTTGACGTTTTCGTGAAATATGTCATTTGCTGGTGGTTTTATTTCGCTTCGTGCGCGGTATTGTTGATTTTTCACTGATATTAAATCGTTTTTCTTTTTACTTCGGTATGGTTCTTGGTAGTTAATCATCGGATACACACACCACCGTGTATGCAAACGTACAGTATGTGGGCAATAAAAACAACGGCTCCGAATGCACGGGGTGAGCGAATGCTTTACGAAACGAGCACCACAACAAATTGGGTGCGAGATGTGACGAATTTCCAGACGAAATCGGTGGACGAACGATGGCTGTTCACTGTGTAGCCGAGCGTTAGCACTCCCGTTATGGATGTTGCGCTTAGAAGTCAGCCAAGAAGACAGCAACATAAAGGGAGCTAAGCATCATGGTAAACCTCCACTTCAAATCACGCCACCAATTTGAAAAAACAAAAACACACACCACACACCGCACCGGATTTGTACGAGAGGCGGACGGTATACACTCCACGCCACGAAGGTCTTCGGGCATCAAAATGGGGCGTCGTCGCGTTTTTGGGGAATTGCGTCTGGGAGAGATTTATAAATAAAATCATTGAGAAAACTGGGGGATAAAGATGCATGGATGTGCTGGGCCGGTGTTCGGGGTTGGGTCGGGGTGTATTTTCTTTTCCACTTACCGTTCCCGCCTATCGTGTGAGGAGTGGCCGCTCTTGAAGGTAGGCAACAGTTTCGTGTTGTGGCCAAGACCGCACTACACGCTACTACTTGATGTTGCGGGTGAATTTTCATTATACACACACACACCCACAAAACACACAATAATTTGATCCAGTTCTTTACATACGTGCCGCCGGTTGGGGAAATTGGTGGAAAATTGTCACCTTCCCTGGCTTTGGGTTGAAATAGTAGTGGACAGGCATTTTCGCTTGGTGTTTTTGTTTGGTCACGCTTACCACTCCCAGACTGGTGAAGGCGCGAAAATGGGTGGGTTTTCCCGACGATTCATCTCGCAAAGGTTGGCGGTCGAGTAGGTACGCTACCGTACCGTGCCATATGCACAGTGACGTTGCAATAGAGATGTGAAACGTTTTTCGTAATCGCAAAATCCCTACTACTTGAATGTGTTTTCTTCCTTTTTAGTTGAGTTTGGCCCCCCTCCTGCTGGGTGGACGGCAAACGGGAAGGGTGGCTGGAGGAAATTAATTTATTTCCAGCTTCTGTCAGGGCGGGTGTTGTGAATGACGTGGATGAAAATTTTCACTGACAGCACAGTTTGAAACGGTTCGGAAAGTGGAAATGGAGATGGAAAATATTTTCACCATAAAATTGGGCACAGTGTTTTTCGAGGGAACGAGCGATGGGTTTAATTACTGAGATTGATTTTTTGTCTACGAGGGAGACACGTTTAATTAAAAATGATCTACTGTTGGATACCGTAGCAAAACAACGACGGGGTGAACGTGTCAATAGCGATGACACACAAGTAGGCTTTGATGTTTGGCGGTTGATAGGGAATTGTGAATGATCCTTACCGACCTTGTTAACTTGGATGAATGTTTAAAATATTTTTAAAGTGACAGTTGATGCAAAAAACAGAATTCTAGTAAACTTTACAATATTATCCACCAGTAACTTTCTTCCTATGATGGCGCAAAATGATGATGATGATGTTGCATACATAATTTCGTTTCGTTCGTGCTTGGCTCAAGGATCCGGGATCGGGAACAACTTTGACGCTATCCAGTACGTGTGTGGAGTTGTTCTGCTGTATCCACCCCACACAACAATAAAGGGGATGGATAAGATGTATCCACCAATGTCCCCGGCATCCAGCATGCCGGTCGTTTACGTCGCCAAAGTGGCCAGTCTGGCTGTCGGCCAACATTTGCGTCGCCACCGTTCGTCGCCACCGTGGGAGGGTTTCGGCGAGGCCTCGGCACGTCGTCTGCCAAACCGATTCAAGTGAGTAGTTGCTGTCTAGGTTTAGGAGATTTTCAAGTGTCTCGCCGGGTTTTGTTCGATGCGTACGCGCCAGCAGGATGTCTGGTCACCAAAATTGTACATTGAGCACACGGACAAGGTACCGATAAAGTTGTTATTTTGCTCAACAAAAGTGTTGTTTTCAGCCATTTGTTGTTATGCCGGTACCGGGACAGGCATGATAGATAGAAGCAGCGTTTGTCGAAAACAAGTTTAGCTTCACGAACGGATGCTTGATGCGTTCCTTTTGTGCTAAGCTATTGACATGTTTTTCGCTTACTGTTTACTGGAGGTGAAGATTGAACTCATTGAGATTAGCATGCGTTTGTGCCACGCTTTATTGATCAAACAACCATAGGTTGAACGTACAAACTTAAATTATATTTAATATGTAAAACACGCACAACTAAAACATGGTAAAATTGATTTAGAATTCACAAAGACGCGAAACTTTTCACCTCAAACAATGTTCACTCGACATGTTTTCCACGATTTGGGGGGAGAAAGAAACAGTCATTAGTTTGCCAGTGACATCTGAACTTTCGGTCGATCTGTTTTCTACCGCGGGCTACAAACACTTTGCACGTTAAAACGAAAATAAGCACCTTTAACGATTTAACTTAACCGAACTAGTGGCGAAGACGACTCGTGTGAAAGAAAAAGAGGAGCAAAAAAAAAGTTGGTTCTTTCACCGTGGTCCTATCATTCCTTTCTGCAACCAAATTGAATTTCGCCGACAGTGAGCTTTCGACAAACCCTTTCTACCAACCCGGGGGTGGTTCAGGTTCGGTGAGACAAGTTCAATAAATGCGCGCACCAGCAGCAGCAGCTTGGCGAAATGTGTAGACATTCCATTCGATTTGCCCAGTGGCAATAAACTTCGTCAAAGGATTCGGCAACAAAAAATGCACTAACCGAAGGAGCAGCAAACAGGCAAGCGGATAAGAAACTTTTGCCTTTAACGAACGAAATACCGAAAGCAAATTCCAGTTTAAGGTGAACGATGCCCTGGAAGCCTCTTTCACTGCAATACGTTCTTCGCACGGACACATCGACGAAGCTTTAGAAGAAAGGAGCAGGCACGAGTGGTGCTGTCAGGTGAGAACTAGCCTTTAATTCCTTTCTGTTTGGCATCTCCAAGCACCAAGAAGGTATCGATTTCGTTGTAGCCGAGCTTTTCAGTTCAGGTGCATATTATGTAAGCGAACGAGAAATCGACCGCTGTACGAGGCTTTTTTGTTTACATCCTCCACGTCGGGCACGCACATCGGCTGCTCGTCATATATACCGACAGGAGCGTATCGGATAATTAGCAGTATGTAGGTCAAGGCTGCAAGACAGCGTCCAAGAGAGCGTGTTAATCTGCGCTGTGGTTACATCGATACGGGATTGGGGTGGCTAACACACCACAAGAACCCCAAAAAACACGTCTAGGCTTATGCGAAAAGCTCTCAAGTGACCTCTCGATCGGCATCCGCAATGGTTCTCTCTCTTTCTCCCACAAGTCGTGCCGAACTTCATAATCCTTGTAAATGCAGTGGGGGGGTCCCCGTAATTCGTTTACCTTATCTCATAGATCCTGCGACATTTTGTTATGTTGGTGTTGGTGCTGTTGTGCTGAGCAGTTGTTGACTGCTGCTGCTGCTGCTGCGAGACGCTTCCGGGAGATGATGGCTGGTGCGCGTTGATGGTGGTGGCGTACACTACCTATCAAAACAACACTTGCACTGCGCGAACACTAAGCACTAAATTTAGTGGATAAAATCTTAAATTTAAACATTTTTCGTTTTTGACTTCAAAATTCTATTCCAAACTGAAAACATTTTACTGCTTTACAATAAAACACGATATAATCCTTGGAGATTGGAGGGCATAAGGGAAAACGTTGTCATCTATCTCTCTCTCTCTCTCGCTCTCTCCCTTATCCTTTGTTCTCTCTGTTTCTCTCTAAACTTGCTTCCATCTCTCGCCCCAAAAAGAAATCGCCAGGCGGAGATGAAAACATCAACGAAACATGCTTCCGGAACGAGAACCGGACGACACTTTCATAAGCGAAGGACAGACGGATCTGCTATCCGTGTCCGTTTTCAAGCGTTAACCGTGTAGCACATAGGGCACCCCTTCTCGCGTGCAAATGATGCTGGTTATCGATTGAAGGTAAAGGAGTTTTTATTACTTCCTCAAGGATTTTGCACAAGAAGCGTAGCACACTCCCCCTCAGTGTACGCGAGTACTCCTGTTTGCGCAATCGATCACACACACACACGTACACTTACACAATCCTGTTCACATAGACGTTGAAAGGATTCCGACACGCGTCGGATGGGAAGTAAGAAAACACTTGCACAGGATATTTTAACAAATCGGACTTATAAAGAAGTGTGGTTTGATGTTAAAATGTTTACTAGAAAACTAGAACACTTTAACAATCCTTTCATGACAGCACGTTGTCCCGAAGAATGTTGAACCACATTACACCAAACAAAACGGCGATGTTTTTTCCCCCGTTGCAAAACAAGCCTTATATCACTGCTTTGCTTTACACTGTACCATTTAACTACATTTCTTGAGTGTCGTGTGAGGAATTGGATAGCGAAACACGGAATTTGCTAACACGGACGCGGTTTTGGTTTTATTTCGTACGGCCCAACGCGACGCCGTACAGTGCTGGAAGCATCTCACGCTCTTGTCGTCCTGTTTTCATCTTCGCGTGGAAAAACTAAACCTTCACTCGTAGAACACACCCACAAACCACCAAAAGCCCGTCTAGCGATAACCGAAAACTGTATATTTTCTTCCAACAAACGCGTACCCGTTTGGTGTTAACTTAAAAAATTTACGCCCGTCAAAAAAACGCCGAGACGACGAACCAACCAAACGTTGTTTCCTTCCTTCGATTTTGATGGCGTGTACGTGTGTGTGTGTGTGTGTGTGTGTACGTACGGAGGAAAAGCGGTGGTAGAGCGGAGAGCAACGGAGTGTCTGCGTGTGTGTATGAGCGGTGCTTTACACTCACACACGCAGCCAGACTTGCGGAAAATGAAGGCGAGTGTCAACATGCGGTTTAAGGGGAGGCGGGAGTGGAAATTGGGCGAAGAAGAAAATAAAGGACCTCCGTTTCTAATACATGCTCATGGCGGGGCGATCGCGTCTATAAGCTGCACGTGTTTGTTGCGAGAAATCGATTTCGGAAAAAAGGAGTCCCTTTTTTCAAGAAAATTGAATCCTTTCCTCATTCTTCCATTGATGGTGATACACCTAAGTTTTTGCTTTATCCCGATAAATGGAAGATTTTTCTTCCTTTGGACAGTTCCCTCTGTACATGTGTGATGGTGTGAAAATAGGCTTTGCAAGACGTTTGTGCCTATGTGGTTGTCCTACGTAGCGTAGTTGGTATTTGTGATGTGTCTGTTTCTCGTTCTGTTTCCACACACATTTGCGCATGCGGAAAATGCATCACCAAACCAACCCCTTTCGTAGGCCGGATGGGTATGGTGGTTGGAAAAACGGAGCACAGTACATTGAACTGAAGTTGACAACGATGGGATGTCAAATTTGACAACGAAACGGTAAAAAGCTAGTATAGGGCTTTCAGCGCGCAGGAGCTTTCCGCCAGGGGTTGTGTTTTATCCTGCTGGAAAGGAGCTTTTTCTGGGTGGAGCTGGAAAAGCTTTGCTTGGGAAACTAGCAGAGACAAAAACCACCGGAAAAGGATAACAAGCTGGATAATACAGTAACTTAGTTTTTTGAAAGATTTTTTATTTGTTAAAAGAAAATGTGAATAGAAGGATGAAAAATAGGCTTTTATTTTGGTAAAATAACGTAACCGGTTTTGAACTTGACAGTCTTTGATGAACTGCCTTCCTTAAATATGGTCGGAATTTCGGGGTTTACGAACGAATTTCATAAATATCCCTCCTCTAATTCGATCTTTTTCACCCTCTTCGATCCCTTCGCTTTCATGGATGTTTATCTTGTGCTGTGTTTGCTTTTAATCACATCAAACGATTGAATGCATGTCGTGCGTATTTGGGTAGGGTGAATAATTGAAGAAAGTCGAAGAAAACAGTCAAACAAAATTGAACGAAAGGAGAACAAATTTCAAAGACAATTCTCCACTTAATCGATTAGAAATTTTTCGCTGTAGCTAGTACAAACGAGGAGTGCTTTTGCCAACGTATTTGTAATGGAAAAGATTAATAAACAAATTTTATATAAACCTACCTTGTCTTCAGCCTCGTCGGCTCGTTCTTCGGCTTCGATAACGCGCTGCTCCAGTTCGGAGAGCTGGATAAAAGAAGGGAGAAAACAAAACCATTAATCAAAGAGATTTTTGTAATTATTATTACAATAATAGTATATTTTTTAAAACAGAGTTGAATAAAAAATACGTTTTTGGATTTGCGATGAAATGTGCCACTGCTAAGCGGCGATGTTTATTTCGATTGAGTTACAAACTTTGACGGATAGATGGCGCTACAGTATGGTACGTTCTGCGGTGTTTAAATGAACGATGTTATGGTAGCATTGCAATCTAGCGGTGCTCCATATAAACTTAAATTAAATTACTATTGTTTAAGATAAGCTTACGATAATGCAATCGAGACTGTTCGCGATATTGACCTTAATTCTATCCCAGTATTAATTTAACGGACGCTAGCTTCTAGCTTCTAATATCCATGTCTCCATACCACTGCATCTCATTTTCCCACTGCCATCTGTAATTAAGTGATAGAAAAGTTTGTGCAGCAAGCAAGATACGCCCCAATCACAACGACAGATTTGTCAATTTACGAACTACGAAAGCATCGACTTTAGCGCGCCCGCTCGCTTCGTAACGAGCAATCTTGATGCCGTTTTCTTTGCTGGCCGGCTCCTGACCGACAGTCCATAATACCTTCTGCGATGCCGTGCGACTTTCGTCCGTCGACCACCAACAGCCAGTTGTTGATGATGGCAATTAGTGCTAATTAAAATTTCGTTTCGTGAACAACTTTCCCGCCCGGCGGCGGCGGCAAGGATATTTTCGGCTACAACCAATTGCCATTCAACAATCGCATCACACGGCTGGACGAATGCACCGGAACCCACCCAGAACTGCTCGGGTGTGCCCGTGTGTGTATGTGTGTGGGTGTGTGAAGTGGGAAAGGGACATCATCAACCGACACCGACGAATTTAGTAAAGCGAACACTAACGCGTTAACGAACGTTTCAGATTCAAATGAGACGCAAAAGCCACACGGCAGTGGCAGTGAGAAAATACAAACTAATGATCATGGTACCCCGGGACACTTTTGGATTCGTTCCCGCAATGGACCCGCCACTTGGATCGGTTGGTGCCTTTGGTAGTTGGGTCGTGAGCGTAGAAACAAAACTGGCTCCCGAAAATGGGTCATTAAAGTGAGCTGTCGGGAATGGTGTTCGTAGTTGCACAGCCAACCCCGATGTCCGGAAATGCCGGGAATGATTTAATAAAAAGGGCCTTGTGTAGTGGGAAATGTGGTTTGCCAAAAAAAACCAAAAATAAGCAACGAAATGTGCAAATGAGAAAGCTTTGCAAGATGAACGGAATGTGGCATTGGGTATAATTAAAAAAATGGCTTCAATAGCCAACGGCATGGTGATTAGGGTTGGGATTTTCAGTTTTTAAGTGTATGCCCGGGATTAGACAAAGCGGCAGAGTGACCAATTTTTGGGTTTTGGTTTAGAAAATATTCATATGGCAACTTAAACTGTGGGATAACTTTATACGGAGTTAAAGGAAAGATTTACATAAAATAATTCTTATAAAACTCGTTCATGGACTGCCATATCTTGACTCAGTTTTGTCCGGATGGGATCCAATATTGATCCGTTCGTGTAAGAAATTGGCGCCACAAGACAACTCCTTACTTAAGCTATCAGTTTAAGTTATTGCCTTAAAGTATACCTCCGTAAATATTGGTTTTTCCCATGCTCTGCCTTCATCACTCATCACTCATCCGGCACTTTGCATTTACGGTCAACAGGTCGCCGGATTCGTATGGACCGGAGAATGTACACATTTTCTACGGGTCAGTAGCAACAACGTGAAACGCAAAAATAAGGTATCCTAACCAAACGAAATAGCCTTAGGGCAGTTTGTATAGGCAGCAGCTATGCGCATTGGTAAGAAATGTAATTATTTGAAGCCATTTGATGTTTAAAATTTCAAACATTTTTCTCCTTTAGCAAACAACCTGATGAGGAAAGAGTAACAATATTTCCTACCTTACTGCTATATCTACTGCAAAATCTGCTTAAGTGAAAGAATTTCCCGTGTATCGGACGAACAAATCGATCGCTTTTCTACTGCTGCCCCATTTCTATCCACCCTAAACTGTAGCAAAGCACAGCAGCATAGTGTAAAATGCGGCAGAAAATCGTAAGGGGCATCTGGGGTTCGAGAAAAATCAGAACGCTAAGCGGTAAGCGGGAAAAACTTCCTTTCCCATAGCCAAGGTCTAATTCAATCAACCGATAATTTAATGATCGTTTGGTTTGTTGAAGAAAAAGGGGAGAGCAGAGTTATGTGCGAAAAAAAAAAATCCCCCGTCGCTTGGGAAGCGTGCTGAGCAAAATGGGTTTTGCTACATAGACGTAGTTAGATGGGGAAAATGGTGGGAAACTCTGTAAAATTCAGTAAAAAATGTTGAGCACAAAGTTTCATGTAAAGAAGGAGCCAGAAAGGACACATTAAACATGGAAAGGTGATTGCCGATGTTAAAGATGAAGAGCGTTTTGATTGGAGGTTCAAAAAGAAGATGGAAAACTAACCTCTATACTTTAGATTTATAATTCTTTCCCATCACACAAATTGATCGATTCCATTGCATTACTTTTGCTGCAACGGAATTCTACGAATTCGGATTCAAGATGGTTCGTGGTGTTCGCAAATCGATTTTCGGCATGAAAAGTGGAAACCATTTCTCGGGGCCATCATCGAACCTCGTCACTCGGCATTACGATTCACGGGGCCTTATTGCTCTTTTTATTCACCCGGGCGCTTATTTTCCATTTCGCTAACAAGCCCCACGGTTAGCTGGTAAGCTGCGGGCACACAACAATTCGGTTATGAGTGAAGGAAAACAATGTTTAAATGAATGCCCCCCCCCCACACAGTAAAAGCGAAGAGGCATTGTATGTTGGCATATCATTAAAGGCAAGCGTTCCGGCGTGGGGATCGAACGCCCCGTTTTGCTGGAAGCTGGTTTCCGAACTCGATAAAAGAACTCGCACCGAACGGTTGGTGAAAATCTATTTTGATAAATGTTTTCCCTTCCGTTTCGCGAGGAAGAGCGCGCACCAAGGAAGGGGTACGAAAAATGGCTCCGGGGAAAATCTTCCCATGAAACGTTCCGAGAGCCTCCGTTTTTCTGTTTCCCATTTCACTGCTATGGTGGAGCAAAATATGGAAGACGGCTTCATACGGGATTCGTTCGTTCTTCGGTGCGTTTGGTGCCAAAGCCCTACCAACTGTGCGGCAAAGATTCTAAGTAATGGTAATACAAAATAAAGGGCGGAACCAGTTTTTGAGCACTTCGGGTTTTGGCACCTATGGCGCGGGGAAAAGCTGACAAGATGATGGATGAACGACAGTGACGCCGAAGACAAAGCCTAAACCACCCACCGTCATACGGCTGTTGTTTGCGCGTGGAAACGAAAAACCTCCACGTATTAAAGGTGGATACGTTGGAGGGTCTTTTTGTGCTCGTTGGAGGGTAGTGTACCTGCCGCGTGTCCCTTTCCTTTTGGCGAGGTAAATCCAGCTGGAACTGAATCCAATTTTCGTTAAGTAAACACGGGAGCAGTTAATAACGATGGAGCGAGGAGCAAACAACGAAAATGGGTTGAAGTTGTACTGTTTCCGTAGTGTGTATACCGGATGTGTGTAATTTCAAGTTTATATTGGTGTCATATCATTGAGTTTGCATATAATTTAACAGAATATATCTAAACATTATATGTTGGAGTTGTAGTACGTGAAAAATGGTTTTAAAAGTAAAGAAAGGGGAGAGTTCTTGTATAAAAATTAAGGTGGTGACGATATTTACTAACACAACACGGCATCGGCATCACATTCTATTCGATCCGTTTTCACTAGTACGTAGAAATAAAAGAAATTGTTCACTAAAACCTCTTCAAATGTTAAGATCATCTCAATAATTATTAAATTCAAGAAGAGCTCTCGAACAAGACTGTTTTAATGCTTGAGAGAGTTGTATCAGAAGTAAATTTTGAATGAAGACAGGTAAGATGAGCCCGAAAATTGTATTAAAAACCATCGTGTATATAAATTTGAGTCCTTTATACACCTCGTCCACCGCAAAAATACTTCCACTCTAATTAAGTTATTCCCGAGAGAAAGTTCACTCGTTCATCTTGAAACTTCAACAAGTGGTCGAAAAATTATCATCCATCGTGGAGAGCGAGAGAGACCGAATAAAAAAGAAAGAAAAGAAAACACATCCAACTTTCTTATCCTTCTGCAAAAAGTAGAACCATTCGGCTCGCAATGCTCTATGCACACATCGCTCAACATCATTCTGGTTGCTGTGGGCAACGCAAAAGAAACAGAAGAAGTAGTAAGAGAGCTGTTGCCTACCTATGCTGTAGATTCGGGAAGATGGAATCATGCAACCATAGCAACCGTTGCTCGGAGATATTTTCCCCCCACTTTCGACGCAACTCAATCCACCCCGAAGGAGCGCAATAGGGGTGAGCAAGACCATTTTTTTTATGCTGCAGGCAAGAAAATTCTTAAACCGTTGTGTACGTTGTGTCATCTCGTTCTCTCTTTCGCACGTTTTCCTATTCAGCCCCCATTTACAGCGATGAAATCAAACGGTACAAGCTACAATTTGATAAATTTAATTCACTTGGTGTCTGTTTGCGATCGCTTCCGACCCTAAATCGAGCACGTAAGCATCGTGTTCTTCTTGTACACACGCAGATGCTCCCCATTCGCATAAAGTTTCTTCGTCTTTAATTTTCGTCCTCAGATCTTCAGGTCAGGCCTGGATAGAGCTGCGCGAAAAAAGAAAATACAAGTGCTGGTGCTAAGTGAGGTGCCCCTCGACGACCTTTTGTTGCGGTAAGCTGTTGTGTCTGGCGTGGGAGTTTCGTTCCCATCGTCAAGGATACTCGACCCACGGGATGAGCACAATCAGCCTAACGAGGGCAGGTGAATGTATTTTCATGCGAATCGGCGGGGGATTCGATTCCCGAGCCCCAATGAAGTGAAACACCGGGCGCCTCCATGCGGTTTTGGGCGTTGGAAATATTTCGGTTTTCGACGCTCT
>KZ062286.1:117871-159397 GCA_002091835.1 Anopheles maculatus
ACGCTCTTCTGCTGCATATTCGTGTGAATCCCGCGTGATGGTGAGGAATCACCATTGAGGAAGCAATCGGTGCAGAATAATCAGGAACGGCACAGGGAAAGCTGCGTAAGGACACACTCCAAAAGACACCGACACGAAGGAAAAAAGGAACCGTTCAACCGTTCTGCTTTGTGTGTTACGCTTTTGTTGTGGGACGCAGAGCCTTACCAAATCGGCCTATTATTCGGCTATTGATTGTCGGTTCAGGTTTGGCCGACACTCGACGGTTCCCCGTTTCTCGGTTACCGGGGGATTGATTTTTCGTCGATTTTTCTTGCAGGGTGCAGCGTGGAATCGAATTTTATCTACCATCAAATTTTATTGTACCCGCAGACACTGGCTTGTGGACGATGCCTGGTGCGGAAATCGTCGCAGAACAAACGACGAAGGAAAACCGTCCCAAACGTGGTGCAAACAATATTCTCGAAACGAATGTGGCGAAAATGCTGATGCGTTGGGCAATTTGGACGGCTTTTGTCAACGTCGGCGCACTTGTTGATTTTGATTTGCGAGAGCAATTCTATAAGATGGCGAGGCACGGTTTGGCTATGACTGGGCGTTTGTGTGCTATGGGTTTGAGGACATTCAATTATAATTGGAAAAAAGTAATTGCCACGATCACTTACCACGAACGCTCGTTTGGGACAGTTTTTTAGTGTAATTTTTTAATGTAACTCTCACATGACGCAAGTTTCTTTAATGCAGATTTTTTAAAAAGTTTTATTACTTTGTACAAAATTGAGGAACTCATTAATACTAAATCTATCTTACAGCTTTTGGAACTATATTTTAAGCTTTAAAACGGTAAGAAAATAACACTTAGAAAATAGTATTACAGTTACATTGAAGATAATTTAGTACCGAACAAAAACCATGAAGGTACCGCTTCAAACGCTAAGAAAATGCATTACATTGTAAGGAATTCGTTAGTACCTGCGTTTGTTCCAATTCCGGGAACACCGCACGCGCAACAAAGAACGTTGCACCGAATGGTAGAGAATTTCCATTAGATTACCCTTTTTTCTCCGAAATCGGGGCCTTCCCAGGCCACACGATTCCCGATGTGACCCAATTTTCCCAAACTCGGCAAGGCATTCCAATAAAGAAGGATGGTGGCTTGCGGTGCTCGCTGCTCTCAGCAGACCTACACCCGTGACGATGCGCTTTCGAACACAATTATGGCCCTGCTTGTGCCAGTGCTTGTCGTCGGTGTTGCGATGCATGTAACGGCTCATGTAACGCCATTTATTCCACACACCACGCGGGGACATGTTGACATTGAGCAAGACATGGAAAATCCCGCGTACATGTAGCATCGGCACTGGTACTACTGGTTCAACCTAGTGCCTAGGGAAGGAGTTTTCGTTTTCTTCTTCGGGGTATCCAGCGTTTGCTGTCGTGTATGGGTGGATGAATGTTTCGCGAATCTTTGGTAGCGATACGGTTCAGGACAATTGCTGTACAAGACAAACATGGACCTACTTACACGCAGCACATGACCGTATGTGGAGCAAAAATGCAACCAGGGATTTGCTATTGTGTGCATCGCGTCATGCTTCAAGGGATGTAACATTGTAAGACGTAGACGTGAACAGGGAGGCCCAAAAAAGCGAGATCTTAGAAGGAGGACCGTCATTGTTCGCGTGTTCTTAGAAGTGACAGAAAAGAGGTTACAAACTTTCTGAGACGATAAGGTTCATTATGCTTTATTTCTATTTAAATCTTTTTGCCATTAGAATCAAAGTTGCAGATAAGATTACTTTAAATGTTTTAATATTGCCGGCGTTTCTTCAAAGTGATGAATGAATTGGATTGCTGATACTGGTACAGGACAACCATAAGGCAACATTTGTGTGGTTTAGATCAAATTTGATTAGCTTGCATAAGAGTTTTGAACAAAACCACGAAAGGATGCTGTTGTTCCCCCACCCCATCTCCAGAAGACATAACCATTTTCCCATCAACGAAAGCAAAGTTTCCTCCATGAAACAACAGTTTTCCGTGCGGTTAACACCGATGATGATTGTTAAAACAATAAAATAATTTCCATCCCGTTGCCAACTGTGACATGTTTTGGTTCGGCTCTGGCATGAGCGACAGAACTAAAGTGATGTTAGTTTTACCCCTCGTTCATACGCGTTCCACTCGGGGACTCATTTCTCGGATGGGCTGCTCTGGCCGGAAGCGATACAGCGAACTCATGCATATTTTATCCAATAAAAACAAAGCGCTACTCATCCGTCTTACCCGAAGCGAAGGAAGATGGCTGGCTGGTTGGTCTCGACAAGAATGGATCAAGAACCAACCATCCCGCATTTTTGGGATGAGTCAACTGGAAGGTGGGTGCGTCACTGTGCCAACGGAGCGACAGAGACATATTTTCCATTATCTATTGCTGGGGTAAAAGTTTCGTCCGTGCGTTCACGATTTATGATGGAAAAAGTTGGTTTGCAAGAACAGAAACCGAAACAAGGGGGCAAAACAGGGAGGTTGTGTCCTTGGTGGTTTGTGTCCTGCTGTCGTTCTTGCTCGTAGCGAACTCGGCTAGATCGGTTGTGGTAGGGTTAAGCTTTAAGATTTGCATATTGTTTAAGGAAAGTTTGTTGCATTCGTTAGTGCTTGGTTGAAAAGGCTTGGCTATAATAGCATTTATGGTGTGTTGGTTTCCTGAGCAAAAGAGTAAAGTGTAAATAATTGTTTGTTTTCAGGACTACATTAATTGTAATAGATGACACCATTAAGTAGCTTGAAAGGATTGATATAAAATGGATTCATTTTTGGTAAATTAGTCCGCGTTAGCCTCCAGACAATTCGCAGGAGAATGTCATGAATTGGAGTTGGAGCGTATGCTGCTTTAGTCCTCGGAGAGTTGCTGGTTTATCGACCCTAACTGTTCTTATACTCTTCTTTATGCCATGCAATTCGTGTCACGTTTGTCGAGTGAGCAATTGTTCTATGCCATACACCGTCAGACTTTAGCGTCTTTAAAGAAATTTAAGATTATGATAGTGTTGTTTTGTAGTACAGAGCCTTTTCCGAGCATTTTTTACTAATCTTCTACCCTGGACGAGATGTAAGCCTACTAAATTACAGGTAAAATACTAAATTACAAATATATTTTCAGTTGCTAAATTAAAATTTGTGCTTAACCAGTTGCCTATTTGCAGGCGCAAATTTTTCATTCCGCAACAAGAGCATCAAACAATAGCTTTAGAGCTCTTCAAATTTCATGTTCAGGATAGGATACTCATAGGATATTCATCAAAAACAGATGATTTTCTTACTAACAATAATGTGAAACGGGATTTCATCAGCCATGGATCCCTTTTAACCCTTTTTTGCAGCGAAACAGTAGTCTACGTTAAAAGTTATACCGGACTAACGTTTCTAAAACATTTAGAAATATGGTAACACCATTAGTTCCGGAATAAATGTATGTATCATAGCTCGTATATTCGTTGAAAAAAGGGTTTTCTTTCGGCCTTTTTTCGGAATCAGTCATATCACACCTAGACACGTGGAAATTTATCAGGATGACCGGGAAATTAATATCAACGCATTTATCGCAAGGTAACAAAGCAAACAAAACCCCTTGCAAGGATCAACAATCCTTCACCGTCAACGTGAAAGCAATTCATTACACAGAAAGCTGGAAACGTTTGGTCTTCTTCTTACCATGAGACAACAACCAATTATGAAAAAACACATGTTTTTACACACAAAGAGTAAGGATTTATTTTTGCCACGGAATGTAATGCGACTCGCCACGGTTTGATCCTGGTTCTGCTTGTTGTCAGCAAAGATCTGAACTTAACACGGGGATCGTTAAAGAAATGTTTGTAACCATGAGCAAACCATTACATCACGATTTTCCGGAAGAAATATGATCGCACACCGGTCCACACATTGGTCAGGTTTTTTGTTCTCCGCTGGTGGCACAAAAACGTGAACAGCAGCAGCAACACGTCGTGCCCTTTCAGTTTACGTTCGGTGATGTGCAACGCATTGAAAGATTGTTTTAGATTCGATGGTCATTCCCGGGCTACTCCCGAGAAAAACCCTCCCGGGTTGAGAACGAAACGAAGCACGCAACTCCCCGGTGGTTGGATGGGATGGTACGCCAAGTGCAACAATCACGAAGATGTAATTCATTTATTACCCGGTTCCCAGCTGGCGATGCAATTGAAACGGTCCCGTGACTTGAGCAAAACTGCTCACAGACTTTTCGCTACAGTCTTGTGTGTTGTGTGGGAAAATGGGGGAAAAACTCCCCCGTTTTTTTTGCTAACGATAACAGATACGGAACTATGAACACGCGAAGAACCGTTCTGAACCTTGGCACGACGGACCCGACGACGAAAAGGGCTTGTCTTTTCGAAGTTGCTTTTCATCTCATTTTTCAATAGCAGCGAAGCGTTTTCCCTTCTGCAACCAATCACCGGCAGTCTCCTGAGAGGAACTAGGATTCTAGTGTGTGTTTGTGTGTGTACGCCGCTTTTTCTTGTTTTGTTTTGCTCGTTGCACACAACCCACTTTTCCTACGGTTGTTCTGTTTTCCTCGACGCTCCCGAGATGCGAATCCATTTTTCACAAACCGGGAAATCTTTTACATCAATTTCCAACCGAACTAGAGTAGCAAAAGGCAGGCTTTCGGAAAACTTTCGCTTAACGCTACCGCATCCTTTAGTTTTTACCGGAAAGAAAAAAAACCGGACCCATTTCCTTTTTATCCTGCGAGGGATCGGTATCGGTTAGAAAGAAAAGCCGTACTTTTGGGGCCACTCAAATTGTGCCTCCGTGCACTTGCTTCGACTTGTTGGTTATCCCGGAAGCGATCAATCGATTTTTGAACCTTCTCGCATGGTGAATGCTTGCAGCGTGATGTGTGGCGCGATGGAAAGATTAATCGCAATCACTAACGACACTAATGATGGACCGTAACGTGATGAATTCGTAACCGTACTTTCGACGGAAACTATTCCGTCCTTTTGCTCCGGTGAGAAGGAAAAAAAAAGCGGGATGGATTGAGCAACTCATGGGTTTATTTTTATTCTTCACCGTACGGATCGGATGTGGATGGTGAGGGCTTGCCCTCCGGGAAGGGGTATTATCACCAGGAACGCGATTGAATGCAATCGCTTCAAAGCGAACGATCAATCGCCAATCTGCGGAAGGCTAATGGGGTGAGTTGTTTTCTAAAGCACACGCCCATTTGAGTGAAGAATGAAGCAAATTTATCTCGAAGCGTTTGGGGCGTAAAAGGGTAATGTTAGAAAAAAAGACCCCGAAAGCAGTGAATTTGTAGCTTGAAGTGTGATTTAAAACTCGCTTCATATAGTGCCAGTTCAGAAAGCTACAGTTAATAAAACGTTACATGTTTTACTTTGAAAATGAACCAATTAAAAATTTAATTTACATCCTTCTCTGTATGCGCTGTGTGCGATGTGATGAGTGATGTGATAACCAAGCTGAAAATATCACTGTTTCCCTCAGCGAGAATCGCACCATAAAACGTTTTATCGAATGGAAAAATTTAATTCTACTTTGAAATTATGAAAGGCTTTTATTAAATCCATCCGCGATCAACTTCATCCACTATCTACTGGTATGTAATTAATCGTTCCCTCATCGCCGTTATCTCCAGTTTGGTTGACTGAACTGCTGCTGCTGCTGCTGATGCTGGGCGGTTAAAAGCTTTATGGCAGAACCCATCATCATCATTGCCATGGTGCATTAATTGAAAAGAGGTTGCGTGTAGGAAAAATGACGCAAAACAGGGAGGAAAAAAGCAGATTTAAAATGAATTCACTGCACAATATATCGCTTTTGGTGCACCCTTTTTATTAAAAAGTCCCTGTGGAGCATTTTATTGCAACAATAGAATTCGCTTCATTTCGTGTTACTATGGATGGATAGTGACGGTGCTTGGAAAAGCTATAATCGTCCATTGGCATCCTTCAGCAACCGGCGGCGACACTGTCGGAAAGCCATCTGCAGAAGCTGACCGGTTGATCCCGGCATGTTCTGTGTCCATTTCTGGTAGGCAAATAAATACACCCGCATGATAAGGAAGCGCACCGGAAGCGTTCAGCTAAAAGGCTTTTCCTCGTGAGCTCGCTCATTTTTGAGCTGCATCGTATACGGTCAAGCGAATCGTCCAGTTTGCTGGCTTTAGGGCGTAAAATTATCCAACTGTCCATTCGAAGCCGTTCCGGGGAAACCAGGACGAGAAATCGTATAGAGTGTGGAGAATGGAATCAAAATGCGTGGAAAAAGCAGCAGCTCTGACCCGACTGGCCTTTACTTTCTAGAACGTTTTTCTTCTCTCGTCTTCGCTCTCTCTCTAGCACACTCTTTTTCATTGATGCCGTTTCCAGTTCTCTAATCGAGCGCAAAAATGGGGAAGCCGAATAGCGACCCGACTGGCTACCGACTATAAGTCCAGTAATAAAGTACTGAATTTATTAGTAAAGATTAAAAATGATTTCAGGATTTTCCCTGCAACGGCAGCCAAGGGTGTGAGATGTGGAGGCTTTCTCCACACTCTGTAGCGCATCCGAATGAGGGACAAATGAGGCGAAGTAGCAAAAAAAAAACAACCTTCTACTATGGTAAAAAGTTTTAGCGAATGGAATTTTGCTGCTGAAAACTGTTGGCACCCTTTTTTTTGGCCTGGCTCATTACCGGCCCGGCGAGGTTTGGGAAAGCTTCCAACGAAACGCCCGATGTCAAGAGAGGTCAAGCGAATGGAATCGCATGGATCGCTTCATGGAACCGACCAAACACATGCGCGTGTCCTGCACCAACCGAGGGATGATGTTTTCAAATCAGTTTCGTTACAAAATGCTCCCCATTTTTTCCATACAACAGTTGGCAAAGGAAGTTGTGCTTGACGCATGTGCTAAGGGAATGGGTCTGCTTTTAACTAGTGGGGGCCAGAAGGGAGCGCAAAAGGAAGCGCGAAAGAAAAGAAGTGCTTTGTAAACATAATTGATTACATGACGGTTTGAAAACGGCAAAATGCTAATTAGTGCTGCAAAAGCACAAGTTATGGAAGGATTATGAAAATCAACGACACTGAGTCTGCGAACTGGAACCGGAGCAATGTGGGTATGGAAAGGGTGAGGTAAAAGGTTGGCGCAATGGTAAAGTATGTTCTGTGCCAGCAGCACAAGCAGCACAAGCAGCACAAGCAGCACAAGCAGCAGCAAAAATAGAAATGAGTTGTAGTTGCGAATGCTTTTCGCTTTGTTGCTGAGCGTTAAAACATGCGGCTGCGGTTTTTGCATTGTGATAAGGCGGTACACAGTTACCAGGCACTGTTGGAGGTGAGCCGACTTAAAAGCTTTCTACTCGGGGTTGATTTCTCCCTTCTCATATTTGCGATAAAATACCTTGATCTGTGGTGCTTACCGTGGGCACTGCTAGGACGTGGAAAGGATAAGCACCTTTTTTTCTACTTGCGTGTAGTGGTAGATTTAAAATTTATAATCAACGCCACTTTTAAGGCAGTATGTATTTTAAAATGAATTCAACGGAGGTTACATAAATCTAGTCTTGCTGATGTGTAGTAAAGTGCTTTTGACATGCAATTTGCATAGCTGTAGTCGAAGGACGATGAAGTTTTTGCAATAATATGGAATATTATTACGCAATTTTACTTACTGACATCTTTAAGTCCAAAAGAAGGACACGTAATTGTTTTATTTTTAACGAATTTTTGTATAATATTGAGAAAAATTTGAATCCTGGAGCAATCTCATCGATAAATCCGAATAATAAAGCCCACTCACTCTATAAACTCGTTCCATTACCACGAATAATCTACTCCCACAAAGTACCAACTCGACGACTACCAGCACAAACGACTGTTAAACTACTTTCGCACGATACTGGCGAGAACGCTCAAATTGTGCCTCCGTGCACTTGCTTCGACTTGTTGGTTATCCCGGAAGCGATCAATCGATTTTTGAACCTTCTCGCATGGTGAATGCTTGCAGCGTGATGTGTGGCGCGATGGAAAGATTAATCGCAATCACTAACGACACTAATGATGGACCGTAACGTGATGAATTCGTAACCGTACTTTCGACGGAAACTATTCCGTCCTTTTGCTCCGGTGAGAAGGAAAAAAAAAGCGGGATGGATTGAGCAACTCATGGACCCGGTACTTTAATTTCCGTTACCCCGGGTCGTGATTTGCATAATTCCAACGACACACACACGGGGGGTTTCACATTACGGTGGCCGATTATCCGTTCCGGCACGGGACCGAGCGGTGAGCTTTGCATTCCAGCGTTCCTTGCCGGGAGGATGACCTTCCGACCCCAAAACCCTAGCATTAGTTTGCACAATTCACCGTTGATTAATGGCAACGGGTGGGTCCGGCACGGTGAAACGTTGCGAGCGAGTGTGGCTATCACTACTGAGCCACTGCGAAATTATATGCACGCAAATTATGTGCCATTTTCTGCTTGGTGCTTCGTGAAACATGTAGCTGTGGACAGTAGTTTTTGCGTGGAAAGCGTTACCAACTTCCGTGAAGGTGTTATTAGAGTTCGCGGAATCTTTGGAGCATGGTTTGGTTGTATGTGATATTGTTTCAATATCTCGATTTAAGGATAATGGATAAGCATGAAGTTTCAGGTTCGTTGCATTGTGTAAATTGATGAAATCTAATCCAAAGACACCAGCTAGCCAAAAATAGATGCTAAATAATTTACCATCACGCATCAGTCAGGCCCTCCCTAGGTGGCCAGCTGTCAAATTGAGTTAATCTCTATTCGCATCCCGTCCTGCTCAACAAAATTCTCTCTCAAGCGTATTTCTTAGGAATATCAGGCAAACCCGATATCACTTCCCTTTCACCAGTGAATAACGCCATACCTAATCGAAATGGCAGCTAATCATTTAATGTAAGCACTGAGAAGAGGCAACAAAGAAACACCATCGGTTTGTCCGGAGGGAATAGAGGGACCCTATACCGGTGGGGATGAGGCCTCCGAACGCGTAATTCATCTTAAAATATCGTCCAAAATAATGCGAAATTCGCGTGCCAAGTAGACGTTAGCGTTTGTTTTTGGGTTGAGAAGAAGTTGGTGGATTTGGTACCGGACGACGTCAAGGGAATTGGCCAACGAGCGAACGGAGGATCGTCTCTCTGTCAACGGCCTTGGTCGATTGGATACGACATGTTTCTGTGGGGCAATGAGCGGTAGATAGTAATTAAACAAGTTTGGCCGCTGTTTACTGACCCGTTATAATTAAAGACTGTTTTTTTTTGCAAAATGAAGTTTTACGCGAGTTCTGGAGAAATATTGTTTATCGCAAGACGATGAAATTGTATAAAAGTTAAAAGTTCTAAATATTGACTCGTTAGTGTTAGGTAAAAATTCTTGTCTCCTACGTGAAACACTCATTCAAAATGTTGGAGAATATTTTGAGTAGCATTTTACTGACTCTAAAACAAATCGATGACCTTTTTCAATCAATCTGTCGTTCCGCTCGACTGGAAAGCGACGAGCTAGTAAAAACACGATACATTTCCGGCCAAAGTTCATCAAAACAGTGCTTCGTGTAATGGTGCTTGAGCATTTTGCTGAGCGTTCTCCCATCCTGTGCCACAGTTTTAATGCATATTGCAAAGCAGTATCGGCAAACAAAAAAGAAAAACAACTCAACCTTCACTTGGAACTGCACTTCCGCACGTCGTAAAAGCTGGACGATTTTTTAATGTTCAAATATTGTTGCGGGAAAGCGCATAAGGGAAGGTTTTTAAAATTTAACATTTCTTCCCCGCCTTTTCATCTTTTCATAAAAAAATACGAAATGGATGACAAAGACAGATGGAGGAAGGATAGTTAGAGAGAAGGAGAATGAGAAACAGCACAAAAAGGCATTAAAAATGCTCCACAACTACACTACCCACCGATAACAACAAAATGGTGGCCAGAGTTTTGGTGCGGCAAACGCTATAGCCATAACACGGTTAGCATTACGGTTTTATCATATCTTGGTAAACTTTACTTCACTTTTTATGTTTCGGAAGAGAGTTTTTTTTTTCTTTACGCTCGACAAACGGGACAAACTTTGTCCATCGTGCGTTTCGAAAATTGTTTGACAGCTTTCAGTTGTCGCGGGTGTTTTGGGTCCTTGGCTTTGAGAGATCACAGTTGTATCAAATCAATAGTGGTATGTAAGCGGTCAAAAACTAAAAATAAAGACTATATAAACTATGTAAACGTACGTCAAAATGGGAATATAACGAGATAGGAAGTCATGCTCGGAGTACTAAGCCAAGCAGCTTTCACTTTAACAGACAAAATATTAAGGTATCTTTATATAGTTTGACCCATATTCTTGCATTGGGTTCCTGGGTGCCAATGAAACAATAAACAATCCCCAAAAACAAAACCCACAAAGCGGAACGCAGGAGTGCGTGCCGGCAAAACCATAACGATATCGAATATTGTACCAGTCAAATCGAATCAACGAAACAAAAGCTCCCAGGAATTCCCAACAAGAATAGAAAGAATTCCCTCTCCCATGGTGAAGAAGCTCAGGACCCCACTCAGGATTATGGTGGATCGTGTGAATGGCAGAAAATGGTCGCTACGAATGTGAAGGACACGTTACCTTCTCCATAGTGAGCCAAGCGCTTTAATGACTTCTTCGGTATTTCTGGCTAAAGTTTGTCCTATTTTGTGCCTCGTTCATATGACACAGTTTTCCAGCGAAAGAATAACAAACACGCTGCTTTGTCGCGTGGAAAGTTTGTCGTCAAAAAGTGCATTTTTATCTTCGCTAGCATTCCAGTTTAAGTGAGTTCTGTTTGAAAACGGAAAAACTTTTATCAGAAATATCGTTTTTTTCTCCTCCGATTGAGTGTTTTTACTTTGTTGGAACATATCTGTTCCACTTTTGGGCAGGAATGGAAAATGAGAATGAGCTTGAAACTTTCGCTGCACTTTCTTTTATGTCTCGGCTTCAGCTTGGTGCTCCCTTCGCGAAACCTGGTACACGATAAAAAGGGACATATCTATCCATTTCGTCCCATAAAGTACCACCTACCCGAATGCAAATGTTTCAATTTTTAGATACTCTCCAACCCGAGCACCCGTCCACAGCCCTGGTACAGCGGGCGCGTAATCGTAATGGGAATTTTATTGTTCATTTTCATTACAGCAAACGGCCAATGCTTAGCGTAATCTTGCTTTATTGCACTGTGTGCTGTTGTGCAATCTTTCGCCAGTGGGGAAAAGGATGGTGTATTAGTTGGAGCGATTAGAGGCCGGGAAGGGCCGGTAGTTGGAAGATGGCACGTGCTGCTGTTTGTGTTTCTTGGTACAGGCGGAGGTCTGGGTCGTACACTAGCACGCCGAAAATTATAATAAAGGTCCTTCTCCCTTAACACCCAAAGAGATTTCTCCGACGTTCTGAAGGGAGTTGGTTTTGGACGCTCAACGCCAGTTCTAAGGCAACCCTTAGTGCCCGTAGTGGAAATGGATTTGGCACCATGGCAAGAGGAGCACCAGGTCGCGGAGAGGTAAATCATAAATCGCCACCGGAGCGTACCGAGATAAACGAAATGGAACGCTTCCCAGATGCAAGCGTCATAAAAAGCGACCGCTCGAAATGGGTAGTTTAGTGCCGCTTTTCCGGGTCCGGTGCGCTACACGATAGCCACAACATTTACCCTGCCCTTGGAGCCTATTATTTCCATCGCGGTACACCGAGAGATACAGCAAGGTTCAGGTGACGTTTGACGTTGTTTTGATCGTCGGGATTTTTATTGACCTCCAGACGCTGATTCTGCCCACTAATCCCCGTGGGACAAAACCGAACCAGGGAAGCAAGAAGCAAGAATGGAAACGTCCGGATAACAACACGGGAAGGGAGGTGGTGGTTGTTTAATGTTTGGCATAACTACGTCACAATTGTATTTTTGCTTTTCTTCGTTCGTACGATCTTTAGGAACCCTTCAAAAAGAGTTCTCGTCGGTTGGATAGTATACATTCAGGCGGTTGGATTTGGCTGGATGGCTTGCTTCACGCGTCCACCTCGATAGCACAAGTGAGAGCGGCGGTAGCTTTACTGGAAAGATTTATTTCCATCGCTGATAGCGATTTCACTGCTTCCACCTCCCCCTTAGAATGACCATGTCCCGGTGGTACCTTTTTATCGTCCGCCGAGATTCATCACATTATAGCCTCGATGGCGCACGGTGGCATTGTAATGGGCATCAGGCTTAAAGGAAGCGAATGCGGACATTAAAGACACTATCCGATGAGATCGACCAGTAGGAGAAATGGAGCAGATTTTTATGGGGAAAAGGCGTCGATAGTTTTATTTGTGCTTTAAAGCTACACAGCATAGTCTATGAATAATCGAGCAGCATATCAATAATGAAATCATGGAAAACGCTTACCAAAATTGTAAGCGGTACCGGGAATTATCTTACTTAGAACACGTATCATGTAAGCTTATTACTTACTTCCATAAATTAGTGTGTTCCATGAAGAACGCAACAATTCCGCCACTTGAAATCCGACTTGTATTTCATCGTATTAATTACTTCTCATCTAAACTTTGGGTTAATTTTAAGCATCTCTAGCAGTTTACCAATGTGCGAGACCGCTTAAGGACCTTTCAACTATCTCCAACAGACTTCAACACGCGTGAAAGCATGAGAAAAGCCGTAGGCAGTGCTAAATTAATCATTCCGCGAATCATTCCACTACTCTTGCGGATACGTTTGTTTTTCCGGCCTATTGAACCTATTAAAATCACACCACCAACACCGTAAGGCGTGTTCACTCATTCTGCTGTCACTTCTGATTTCCGTTGTTTTTCTTCGTGTGATGCAATGTTTCAGTAAGTTGCGAATATAATGCACGAGGCAGAGACGCGCTATCGATGAGATGTATTCATCGTAGATAGAAGCAAAATGCCTTATTGAGCATTATGATAAATACAACAACACAGCGCCATTCTATCCGCACGCAATTGCGTCACATAAAGTGGGTGAATTAATAATAAACAAATAAAATGTCTACGCAATCTGTCAGCTCCCTAACGTTTTTTTTTGCCGTAGTGAAGGAAATACTCCAACAATGGGGTACCCTGCGTGTCGAGGTGATATTTACCCGCATACTCGAAATCTGCAAGCTGCAGTCGTAAAATGTGCCAGTAAAGTTTGATTCACTCCGAAATCGAGGTTTGTCGTTTGTTTGGAGTTGTTTTCCGTGGCAAGGAAAATATAAACAAAATATTTAAAGAAAAAAATTTTACCAACAAGTGGCGTGCATAAACTATAGCTGGAGGCTATTGTTTAGATAATGAAAAATGCTTTGCTCGTGTGGTTAAATAAGGAGAAATCTTAATTAGAAGGTGTTTTCTTCAATATGTTTAGAGAGCTACCCTGAATGTGCTCTATTTCGTTTGAAATGTCTTAAAAGAATGGTTTTCCGGGGCTTGTCCATTCAAAATGGGACCACCATTCAAAGGTACTGCAACCGTCGTCCAGTGTCTACCATTGTCGAGGTTTTTCCAGTTAACAGTACCCTTGTGGCTACAAAAAGAACAAGGGTGTGGCTCGTTCCATCAAAACAAAGTGGATAAATTTTTCACCTTCCTAGACTTGGCTCGATAGTCTGAGGCTCCTCTTAAACAACAATAGAGAGCCCTACAAAGGAAGTCTATTAAATGGAACAACAATAAACGAACAATTGGGAAGGAAAGCCTCCTCCAGGGAAAAAAAAGTCCAGATAAACGTTCAAAAGAGGGTTGTATTAGTAGTTTCACTCCTCAAACTTTCGCAGCTCAAAGCGTGCAGTAAAACGATGCTGAATGATTGCAAGGGCTAAGTTTTAGGATCGGGTTTCGCTTAATCCTCAACACTCCGCGCACAGGTACGAGTGTAATGATGGGTTGCATCACCTTTATGAGGAAGAGTTTGTCCTTCCTTTGCACAACCGGGTAAGGCGAAAGTAGCTATCATCCGGAGAAAGCCTTCGGCAGACGTGCATGAAACTCTGCGTACAATGTACGGTTTTTACGAGCTCCCGGTTTGCTCGCCGGATGTGGAATTAAACGGACGGTACTCACGCAATGAAATCTGTGCCACCGCCGTTCATCTTTACGCTGAGATTTACAACCTTTATCCGACGCGCTCACACACACGTACACTCACAGAAGGTTCACTAGATGGCGGTGGTACCAGAAGTTAATTGATCTTTTTCTTCACGAGAACGAAACCGTGTCTTTATCCTGGTGCTGAATGCAGAACATACCTGATGGAAGAAACGAGAGAGAGAGAAAGAAAAGAAGAAAAGGAAATCGTTAGTGGATATTCAACGGGAAAAAGGTGTCGAGAGATAACGAGCACTATTTTTGTGACCTGGCAAAACTATTGAGCATCGCCGGTACGATGGTTTACTTCTAGCTCAAGACTCAACTAATGGACGCCATAATGACGCAATCGTGATGGCAATGGCTTTTGATGGAGCGCATCGAAGCAAAATGAATGCGTGGGTTTGATTTTGGGAGGGTGATAGGTGTTCTTTGACAACGATAAACATACGACTAGCGAAACAAGTCCATGCAGGAAGATGTTTAATTCAGTTGAGGATGCAGAGTACAGGAACGAAATTGTAGAGCGTTTCATGAGCAATTGCCGACTGTTGTTTTGTGATGGATTGAAGTTTATGTTGATTTAACTGGTAAAGTTATAAAATTTATTGAATAAGCACAGCATCGAAGCCTACAACTGTTGAAATATAGTGGTAGCGGTGCCATTCTTTGATAGGGTAGGATCGGATTTGGCACATTAGTACTTTGGATCACCTATTCTGGGCGATTAAACCAGAATAAAGATAGTGAAACGAATATTCTAAATTTTATTCTTCTTTCATGTACTTTAGAAATAGTAAATACGTGTAAAAACGCTTGGTTACGGTGCTAGATAATTGTAACTTCACTCTTTCACTCTTTCACTTCACTTTCAAAATAGCTGTAACTTCCTCTCTAAATAGCTGTCGCGACGGACGAATCTTGGGATGTATAGAACCATTACGCACAAAAGCTTCTGAGACCTCTTAGCCGTGTTCAAGAGAAAGATGCCTGGATTTTGAGCGTCTAGGCCATGAGCGCCATTAACGACTTCTACAGCAGGCTAAGACCTGCGCTATGAAGCAGTTATAGGTAAGAACATTAATAACATTAATACAGTAAACTGTCCGGGGTTCAAGTCTCATCCGGGCCGTTCCCCCATATTGAGGACTGACTATCCAACTATGCGATAAAAATAAGTCTAGTAAGCCAGAAATGGCAGGTATGACCTAAGAGGTCGTTAGGCCAAGAAAGAAGAAGAAGAAAGTAAACTGTAATGTCTGCAGATAACTTCTTCAACCTTTCGTAAAATTGCTACTATATTAAAAAAAAAGTTCAAATTTTCTACTAAAGTTTGGTGTAAAAACCAATAGTCTCCACTCAAATTAGCTATCGAGACGGATGAAGCTTGAGCTGTATAGAACCATTATTCACATACGCCTCTAAGACATAGACTCTGTCCAATACTGATGAAACCTTCTTCTAGACCATAAGCGGTATCAACGACTTCTAAAGCAGGCCAAGACCTGCGCTATGAAGCAGTTATAAAAAATTCAATTAATTAAGTGAATATAGCAAACTTTAATGTCTGCAATGAATTGATTCAATCTGGTTTAACCTAGCTAATCTTTTTTTAAAAAGACAATTCAAAATAGTCTTCATAGCTTGTTTATTCATTCAGCCAAGACAGAGTCTAAATCGAACAGTAAAGGCCAAGGACTTGCTATTAATTTACATGAAACTCCTCCAAAAACCCTTAATTAAATTAAAAAAATAAGTTTTTGTAATGTTGATGCCTTATTTCAGTTTGTCACATTCCAGTACGTATTCAAAACATAAATGTAGCTGCCCATCTCATCTAATCAAAGATGAAATCTTGTCCCACCCGCAAGTACTCGTGTCCCCTAGCGCTAGAGTGACTTTTCCGACCGAAACCACCACCGTCGATGCAAAATGTCTCATGTAATGGAGTTAACACAAACGATGGACACTTGGTGGGTAACGTTTACGGGATAATACGCACCCTGGCAAACAGAAAAAAAAAGAGAGAAACCAAACAGAACGAACGCAAAGCATAATCGTCAACATCAGCGCGCATCATCACCGCGATCATTTGTGGGGCTTTGAAGTGGATCGAGTGCAGGTGGCGGTAAGTAGGGGGAGGCCGTTCTGTTTGGGGTATGAAAAATTAACGAAGATATAAGCAAATTATGCAAGCACGCGTCCCAAACCGGTACACCGTTGTCCTTCTACCTTCCCGTGGGAGACTCGTGGAACCACCAAACAGAAAAGGACCGCGGTCCATTCTATGCGTACCGTTCTAAACCCTCCCCGAAAAGGTACGAACGAGAAATTTCCCACGCACTCTTACAAAAAAAAGCGAGCAGAAAAGCTCTTTGGGAAAACGGTGAAAAAAATGGTGTGCTTGTTTTGCTCCATCCGGTGCTGACGGTTGTTTGAAGCCTCTCGAAGGCATCCGCTGATCGTGCGGTTGCCCACGTTCTAAGGCAACTTTCGTCTTACGCACCCGAAATGGTGCTACCGCTGAGTGAAAATGGCAGCACAAATTTTCTTCCCTCTCGTCGTTGGTCTTTTGTGGGGCGTATTTATGTGCGTGTGTGTGTGTGAATGTGCTGCGTTATGTTTGCGTTTCTGGCCACCTTTTTAGTGTCCTCCCCACCTTCGCTAGAACATCGAATGAATATTTTTCCTCCACAGCAAATCCCCACGGGGCAGGTTAGTTGTTGACTGGTCCGGTTTCTTTTTTTGTAGCTGCACGGGTCCGGGTTTGGTTTGTTACCGTGCCGTTTTTTTTGCCTGTTCCTTCTTCTTTGTGCATGTTTAGATGGGAACATTTTTTTGTTGTTTGTTTGCTCCCCAAACTCAAGTTCGCTCTGTATGTAGCTCTAGTGGTGTACGCTGTTCGTGCTTTCCGGCTTTCCCGACAGCACGACGAATAGATGAAATGGAATTTCATCTCGCGAATTCCGTGGAATATTTTTTTAAACAAAGTTGGCAAGTAAACGTTAGAAAGAACAGAAGCCAGCAGCTTTTCCCTTATGGTCAGGGTTTATTTTCCTTTTCCACTGAGCAGAGAAAACGGAAGAAGTAAAACCACACTGCACGGGAAATTGGATGAGAAGTGGCGAAAGCGAGAGCGAGCTTAAAATAAATAATACATTCGTGCAACAACAGTCCGTGTACGCTGGTGCTCGGTGCTAGAAAATGGGCAGAAAATGGTGGAAAACTACAAGAGCGAACGGTTTTATGGGTATGGTTTTAGTAGCGTGGTGAATGTTTTAACAATTGTTAGTACAGTTTGGTGGTGAAGCACACAAACACCCGATCAGAATGCGAGATTGCTATTAACAGGCTTAAAGATTTAAGTGGTACTGTTTTTAATTAATTTGCATTGTTTTTTGGGTGCTTTTTTTCGGTTGCTTGCGCGGGTGTTGATTTATTGGCGTGCACGCTAAAAGGTGAATAAAGTGCGGCCAGAAAAGAAAACCTTTTTTGATTTTAATCGATGTAGGTAGGTATACGTAGGAAGATACAGCCATCTGACGGTAATTAACATGAAGCGTAAATACTACTTCACTTAGCAGCGCCATCTTGCGGTCAGCTATGAAAACAAAAACCAGTCTTGCTTTGTTCTTTGACGTTTTAAGTTCCTCACATTTCTGCTGCATTGTGGGAAGTGTCTTAAAGACTTTTTTTTCTGGCCGCTAACTTTTGTTTTTGGTGTCTTCACTCTAAACGCTGCACATCCATTTTCCCGGATGTGACGAGTTCCCGCTTACCATCACACGTCACCAGCAGCTGCGGGATGGATGAATTTAAATCTCGTTTGCCGCACGTGCCGGCTGGCATATCATGTCACCAGTGCCTGGGTGTGCGGTTGTTATCTTGGCAAACATGTCTCCCGTTCCACCGTCGTCGTCGTCGGTGGCATGCAGAATGTTTTATGTCTGCCTGCCAGCGACAAGCGCCATTGGCGCACATTTTGTGACGTACGCGAGTGTTTTTTTTTGCGCACGGGAGCATTTTGTTTCTGTACACGTGAACCGGGTAAGAAAAATCACTTCCGAGTCATTATTTCACCCCGAGGAGGTGGTGTAGCAAAACAAACATGTCTTCTGTGCGCTTCCTCCGGGCGATGCCGTCGCGGGAAGAGAGTTACACTGCCGGTTAGCGTTAAAATATTTCCTTCACGAAACATGACAAAAATGTGGCGAATTGTAGCACATTCGTTTGTTGCTAAACTGCTGCAAAAAAGCAAAACGGCGAAAAGTTTAAAGCTACACTCCCTGAGCTACGAGGATGGTGTTTGGCCTATTGAGGGAAAACGCAACTATAACCGCGTGTTTAAAGTACAGAAAGTGCTTTAAAACATGCCAGAGCTGATGCAGGGAAAACAACGACACCAGTGAAGTGGTGCGCCGGTTTGACTTGGCTAGGTGGCGCGCGTACGTAATTTATTTCAATTTGATGACTTCCTCGTTTGGATGGTAGCAGATTGTGCCCCGAAAAAGAAGACAAATGGTTTCCCGGGTGTGCGAAGGGCTGACGCGCTGACGGTTTAAAATTTGTGCCACCCAAATACGGAGCATTAGTAAAGCTGGTGCAGATTTTGAATGATCGCACGAGAATGCTGTGGGTGATGTATTTTTACAGCAAAACAAAAAAAAAACAGCATCATTAGGGATGATGTTGCCACCGGGATAAGAAGCAAATTACTCTTGAACCAACTGGCGTTGTTTGTGCTAGGGGGAAAGCACAACACTTTCGAAGACATGTGTTGAAAAGTGAATTTTAAATACTATTTTCATTTGTAGCGTTCAGCAATCCTTCTCCGAAGGCTAGATGTTTGAATTACACACTTTAAATTAAACACATTTTGGTCCAACTCATGGTTTGTAGGAAATCAACCGCCCATAATTGAACAAAGTCCTTGTTTTGCTTGAAAAGTCCTACAAAGCAGAGTCTTCCTAAGCGGGCTGTAACTTTCCGTAAACAAATTCGCAACGCTTTACCTCATAGAAGGCTGCTGAAGCGAGGAAAACTTTTGGCCCCGGCTCAACCGACAGCAGGGCCACGAGCTTTAGCAGCTTTACCGGTACCGGTTATGCTCGAAGAGTTTTTTGGCAAACTTTCGTGCTTTTTCCCAGATATTTGCTAAAGCTTTACTTAAGTAGCATCAGGCACCAAGGCTGTGCGGTGTCTGTGAACGTAACCTTGTGGTTAAACTCACATTGGTTGGCGTTGGATCGGCTCCCAACGCTTCTCAAAATGGTGAGGCAAGATTTAAAATCCATTACGCGTGGTTATTACGCGTAGAATTTGTTTGGGTAAGGATTTTTTTTTTGTTTCGTTTGGCACACTTGCAGCAAATTGACGCTCGTTGCTCTCACAGGCGCTGAAAAGGCTTAAAAACTTTAGGTGTTTGCTTAGGTGGTTTTCCAGGGAACAATTTTGGTTTTGTTTTGCTTGGATTTTCTATTGGAAAAGGTTTCCACCATTCGCTGTTGTGTGTTAAGAAAGAAGGGCTAAAACTATAGCAAACCTCTTAACGTAGTAGAAATGTCAAGAGTCAATCCCATCGCAGACAAGGCCAAGTTCTAAATCGGGCACACATTGTTTATGCTGCAAGAAGAGCAAATATTCACTTCGTCCCAGGAAAAGCTTCGGTTTCTCTTCAAACTCAACAACTCGCTCGGTTATGGGCGTTTACGCGGAAAAGGATTTATTTTCCAGTCGAAGCAAAGTTTGTTACGAAGCGTTCCGAAGTTACCCCAGCACAATGACATTGTTTGTGTGGATAGATTAAAAGATAATCACTGGATGATGGGCCGACAAGCAAAGGGGCCGCTGTCGGATGCAGACTTTCTCAGCTTTATGGTAACAGCCGTGGCAGAAGAAAGGGCAAACATAAAGGGATAACGCAGAAGATGCTTGTTTTCCATGTTTTAATTCTATTACGGCGGAACGTTGCGAACGTGTTTTGCATCATGATGCGTTACGGAGTTTCTTAATGCAACGAAGAAATGAAAGAATGTTGCAAATTGAGCCTAATGTGCGTACACAAGTATTCAATAAAACAATTTCAAGCTATGAAACAATATAATAACGAATAAATGGCAAAAAATAAATGAGATAAAGACATTTAAAATAAAAGTAGCCGAGCTACTGTTTTCTTACGAAATATCACATCAAAAGTATTAAGTTAAAGCTTTAATAGGCGAACGCGTTCGGTCAATACATCAAAAGCCTCAACGTCATGAAAGATCTAGCTACGCTTTCAGTAGCTAACCTCCTACAAACTCACCGAAAACGAATTACCTTCAGGCAATGTTACACATCCCATAAACATTTTGACTCGAATGGAGCCATGAATGGTCTGCTCAGTAAATGTGGAATATAGAAAGTTAAACTGCCCCAGCTAATCACACATCGGTGCTTGATAAGCCCCCTTAAAGGACCACCCAAAAAGCTTACAAAACAGTTTCCGAAACCGGGACCTACAAATACATCAACAAGAAGCAACAACACAAAGCAAAGCGTAGCTGCCTTCGAGCTGCTCCCGTACCGCTTCCCATCTCGAACGATATTAAATTAAATTTAAATTTTGAATGAGATATGCAGCAACGGAAAGTAAGCCAATGGTCTAGAAAGAACCTTGCCCTCTCGGTACGCGTGCTGCGCTTTGGCAGTATAACTTCTAAAGGACGAAAATGCAAAAACTGTTGAAGAGGACAAGCAGTAGCACAGGAAAAAACATCTAAAATGACATAAAAAAACCCGAGAAAGGACAAGATCCGGCTGTGCGAGACAAAACAAAATATTCAAAAGCAACCGGGACGGACGAAGGAATAAACAGAAAATAAATTCAGCCCAGGCCATATTATGGGCGGTCGACCGTGATGTGCACGACAAAAAAGGAACGGAAAAACCTTTGCAACGAGAGAACGAACATCCGCACACAGACAGTAAACGACTTCACATGGTAATAAATAAGCTCATTTTTTCGTCAGCTGGTAAGAAAATAACTCAACGACGGTGTTGGTAAAGATGGAGCGGCCATTACCATGGTAACAACTTCAGCGTCTGTGAGTCGGGAGTGAGTTTTTAATGTAATTTTCTTAATTTCAAAGCTATGCAGGTCGTTGGGTGAGCAGAAAAATCTCACACCAGATTACACCTGCTTAGCACCTGTGGTTCGGGAGCTTTTTCCGTTTCTTTCCTCGCCAGTGTCACCGTTTTTCATTTGAGATTTTGTGTGTTTTTGTTGGCATTTTGGAAACGACACGACACGAGACGATGTAATGCAAATTAAAGAGCAGCTTGCAGGTGAGTTATTTCCCACTTCGGGGTAGATAGAATCACTGCAAACGGAAACTCCTGTTGATTAAAGACTTTTCAGGATGCAGACTACTTGCTACTTGCGCTCTTACCACAGTTGGGAAAGCGTGACTCAATAAATTAGCGCAAGTAATTGCAAGACACAAAAAAAACACGCTATCGATTTTTCTGATCAATTTTAATACGTGCCGGAGTGAGGAAAATTTCTCAGTATTTAAATGGAATTTGTCTGCCTATTTCCGTAGCACAGTTAGTGTAATAAATTATTTGTTTGAAAAACTCTTTCTTAGTAATAAAAACTCTGCTTTAAACGGCCGTGTTTAGATGCCAAACACGCTATTGCATACCTTTAGGCGTCATATACAGAGAGATGCTTTAGAGTTTTTAATCCACAAGTACTAAAGCGCATAAGTTTTCTTCAAGTTATCTATGCAACGCTCGTAATTTTCTACTATTATAACATGCAACCATGTGAGTATGCATAGGGGGGAAAAATAAAAAATGTTTCCAAAAACTTGTGAAGTTAATTTAAATATTTGTCAACTGACAGACGCATCTATTGAGACCGTTCACCAGTTCTCCGGGCAGACGACTCTCGCTAAAAGTAATTACCCAATGATAAATGGCCTTTGCAAGCGAGTACGTGCATAAAAACGCACCCTGGCCAATGACCGGTGAATGGTGGTGTCGCAATCATGAATCATGTCAACCGATCAGTTATGAGTGGCAGCAGAACCTCCGAACATAATAAATCCTTACGTGGAACGTGGAGACTGAAAAGTGAGGAAAATTTTTAATAAACGAAGAGCGAAAAAGCTGCGTGCTCTTTATCCACCAGCCAATTATCGGTTTAATTGTGAAAATTAACTGCAAACTGGTTGATGGCTCGCACCATGTAATATGTAGCTGCCGGAGAGCATGAGAATGAAACCACGGTCACATAATTGAGGTAATAAATTAGATTTTCTTTACTCGCGGAGTCAAACTTAAGGCACCGTTCGTTTGTTTCTAGTGCTAAATCTAAGAGAAAGAATGTGATAGACTGCTGTCTTTTCAATTATCCCCCCAGTAGAAACTCGTCACCGTTGCGTTATAAATCTTCACTTGAAAAGCTTACTGGAAACAGGCCATCATCCCATTTTCTTTTGAGGTTGTTTCCATTCCGCGAGGGTAAGCTGAAGAATCACAATGAGTGACATTGTTCGGGATAAGTAAAATCACATTAAGCTATCGTTTAGAGCGATGAAAACCAATTACGGACACCGTTGTAGCCACTTGGGATAAGCTGAAACCGTATCGTTCACTAGAAAGGTATTAGAAAAATCCACCATGACGAATGGAACCAGACGGTCCAGAAAGGTGCGATTAGGATTGTCCCATTTGATCTCCCTTTGTGCGGGTGGTTTGAAACCCAGCTTTAATTCCGTGAAATATTTCCATGGTTTTGATGAATAAAATAATTCCACAAGCCTACACATCGAAACCCACCCCACTGTGGAAAAGCCAGCCACCTAGCCACCTAGGTGTTTAGCTAGCCAGAAGCGGGACACTTCCGTGAATCGAAAAACAGCTCATCGATCGGTTACGGAATGATGGCAAACGAGATGCTTCGGTCCAGGTGACCAGGGAAACCGGGGCGCATTTTGTGGCGAGAAGATAAATTACTCCATTTCCGGAGGTGCAAAATCACGAAACCACCCCAGCGACGGTGAGTGAGAACGAGAGAGAGTAAAGTAGGGTAACCAGTCTATCGATTTATCGTTCCGGTTCGTTTGCCTTTGGCCATGGTTGGCCGTCCGTTCGGTTTCCCGATAGCGTGAAGAAGCGATCCTTTGCCTGACACGATGTAGCGATGGCCCACCTAGACCCTGTGTATATAGTCGCAGGCGCTATCGGCTGTAGGCGTACGCCACACCATCACCCAGTACACAATCGCAATCTATTTGTTTTATGTTTCTCATTAGCGTGACCCATTTTCCAAAACCGAACCGGGATGATGCTGGCCAACCGTTCAAGATTCTGGCAACCGAGATCCTGGGTTTTGGCGGAAGCGTACTGGCCACACGAAATTAACAGACAAATAAATTTCGCAGGCACAAGGCGAAGGTGTTAAATTCGAGCACTGGCAATTTCCAGTCTGTGGCCCGACTTCATTAATCAATATTGATAATGGGAAATTTTACCACCGGACTGGACCCGGAGCCGAAGCATATAATTTAATTTATCCACCGGGAAATGGGTTTGGAAATTGAACTTCATCTTCATTTTACAACGAACCGATGAAGGTTACAAGGTTGTTAAGACGAGGTGCAAACATGATTATTTCATTAGCAATGTTTTACGAAGAAATCTTAAAATGTCTGTTGGATGATTGGTGCAACTGTTTCAGTTGAAAATGTTTTACAATAAGGGATATTGCGGGTGATTCTTTGGAAAAACGTGGTACACTATTCCACAAAGTTAATAACAGAACCTTTAAATTCCTCGTAACTGCTTTGCGGAACCAAAAAACCCTCAAAAGTCAAGCAGAAAAGCAGCGACCATTATCTCTTCTCAAATGAATCACATCGAAACCGTTTTGTCATCGTGAAGAGGACCGATATCCTGCATGACGTGGTGAGCAGCAGCCAGCAAAGCAGCAAACAACACCAAACATACAACCCAAAACAGATAGAAAGAGGCCGTCGTACTTCTCTGGCTACGAAAGCGGAAGCGATAGAACCGTCGGAAAGTCGTCGTAAATTATCCGCAGCAATCGTGCACGTTCCGGATTGCTTCCCAGAGCCCGGTGCTGGAAACGGACGGGCGACAAACCTGGACCCGGTAACCCGCAGGTCGTTAATGTACCAATAAATATTTGTCTGTTTAAATGCAGGTTAGCGTGAAGCGTGAATTATGAGCTTTTGGCAAGGGAGCTTTGAAACACCTGACTGAAAGGGTTAACCGGCGAACGGGGGCAAGCGTGTAGGAACGCCGACGAACCATTCCCATGCAATCGGGATGGCCCACGGGTAACACTAATGTGCAACTCATTCGACGCTGTACAGCCGCGTGGTTCCGTAAGCGTAAGCGATCCTCGAAATCGTGCCCCGTTTTGATAGTTATTATTTATTTGCATTATGCTTGCCGGATGCCAGGATGCCCGGATCACGTACCGAGGGAACCACATGGAAAGCACGGTTCGAAATTCACCTCCGTAGATCATAAATAACGAGCCGGAGACATATTCAGTGCGAATGCTTCATCTTGTTGTGTGGGAGAAAGCTCCAACCGCCCACCAGCCATTGCCAGCCGTGTGTGTCTTTTGGCAGATTTCTCTCCCACAATGTTTAGGGATTCGTTTCGACCACAGTTAGAAAACCACGTTTTTGGATTGCGAAGAAAGGATGGTTATGGACGCCGGAGTATTACAAGAAAGTTCCTGTTTTCTCGATCCAGAAACAAAACACAGACTGTACCGCGTTGGTACAGGTTTGGCACGCGCCTTTCCGCAAAGCAAACACATCGTTAAACACCGCTGAACTTAAACCTTACTGACAGCACCAGCGCCAGCTTCGTTAACGTTTTCGCACACACACACACAGGTCCCAGCGGCAGTTTTGGGTTTTAGATCATAAATATACATTTTATTCGGCCGGAAAATAAAGATAAATAAGTGGTACCGTGCAACACGGGAAGCTGGGTCAACACAATTGTAGCGGGCGAACGTGTGGTTTGACAGCCGGAAGTGGTATGCTCGTGAGAATCGCAACAAATGCAATGGAGACGCCTGGTGTTTGATTTGTATCGCATTGTGTTCGCTTTATAGTGGCCGTATGGGTAAATTTTGCTCGCAGTTGACTTATGGAAAGGCAAATTTTCAACAATAAAAACAAAAGCTTATATATTTCAATTGAAAATATCGCTTCATCAGACGATTGTAATGGTTTTGCTTTTTATGATTATTTTTATGACTGGTTTATTATGTTAATTCAAATAAAACATAAATGGTATTCACTTTTTTATGTTGAAAAGAAATTTTATGCTTGCTTTTTTACACACAGAAATATAATGCTTTTGAGCGCGCATTCTGTGTGGTTTCACGTGATGCGAAATGTACATTGGTTTTTCATTGTTTCAAGAAAGCATTGAGCAGTTGGGCGGAAAAATCCACATGTGCGAGTTGAAAACGTACGTTATACTGTATAAAATTTTGAATATTATTCCAAAACTGTGCATTGCAGGGAAAACAATGGTCAGGTGGTAATTTTTCACAGCTCTGTCCTTAGCCACAAGGTGGTTATTGTCGTTTTACCGGATCATCTCTTGATCGTTCGCTAACATATTGGGAATGGCTGCTTCCTGGCTGAGCAACTTGAAGAATGAAAAAAACCCCAAACTAAACCCAGCGAGTGATGTGTAACAGGCATGGACACGAAATGGGTGAGTAGTTTATCATATTTCAAACAAGACAACAAACATCCATCGCCTGTTACGGTGCTGGTTTGAGACAAATGAGGGATAGAAGAAAATAAAAGCTATCCGTTTTTTTTGTCTGTGTGCAAGATGGGAAGAGAATGACAAACCTACCAGATGTGGAAGACTGTGTGAGTCGTGGTCCCACAGACAGTACCTTCAATTTCCTTTCCATTTCCAACGACCACTGTCTGTCGGTCCACCCAGGACAGACGGCAGCATAAATTCGCCTCGTGAGTGGAGAGCATTTGCGCTTGACAGCCCTGACATATATATGTCATACAGGAATTAGGGTGAGCGTTCGCTTTTCCTTTTTTGGTTTGGGCGCCTGCTCGTCCTTTCTCAAGATATCTTTTTCATTCGTCTTCCACTTTGTCGAACTACCACGAGCGCCATTTGTGACAGCTGGAAGGACACGGTCAGGGTTTTCGCCTTACCGCTTCAATGACCTGAATAGGTTGAGATATGATAAGAAACTTTATGAAGGGACCGATGCGCACCTTGGTGAATGTTGGAGTTTCCGCTTGAAAGCAAGACGAAGAAAGAAAAAAAAACTCCATCAATGGAGAAAGGTCAGCATTTCGGTGTAACAATTCTGAGAAGCAAGAGGAAAAAAAATTGGAACATTCCAATGCAACTACTACAACTAAGAGTGCTCCTCTTTATACTCATCGATTCTCGAACCATGAACCTTTTGGGGATTTAGATACCCATCCCTCCGTTTCCCGATCCGTAGTCTATCGGTACGGTTCACCGATGGAAACGCGCCGGAACTGACAGTGATAAATCCCTCCGGTGTTGGACACATCGGCGAAAAAAAAAATCGAGAGCACTAGGACACACAAGCACGCAGGACATTTGGGCACAAACACACACGCTGTGTGTCCCTCATCCTTGTCAGCGACCGATCTACCCCCCATCGGCTTAAGACGACCGAAATTGGTTACTTCCGGGGCTGGTGGGGCAAAAATATAACTAAGGCAGCAAAATACAGCCAACCAGCCAACCGACCCGAATGGTGGAACTCGGCCCGAAAGGGATTTGGATTTTTCATCAACCGTATGTCGCATCTGTTGACGGCGGTCTCCGGGGAGGTCAAAGCAAAAGGCATCCGTTCGTGGGGCAGCGAGCAAAAAGGGTTTTTTTGGTGGCCTTCATGCGTGCAAAAGGATAACGGAATACGTCGAAAGCATGTGTCACCCACATTTGGGACATTCGTAGGATGGGTGCACGATGTGTGGAAAAGCTTGTTTTTTACTAAATTGCAAAGTTTTTAATGCCTTTATCTTTAGATAAAATGAATTGTTTATGAAATAAAACAACGTTTTGACAGGAGCCTAAATGTATGCAATTCGTACGGTGTACTACGATCTATAATTGATGTCCCGTCAAACTTGATGAAATCTTTTAATAATAGCAACTTGTTAAATCGGAATTTTTGCCCAAGTCGCCAATCAAGCAAGAAGGACCAACTTGACAGGCCAAACCATCCCACGGGAATACATCGTTATGCCTTCCGGTCGTTATTAGACACATGTGATGGAGGATTTACGATTGTGATGCGCATGATTTGGGCAATTTAGGTGGCAGCGTGGTAACACACACACACACCCGTCAAGCACATGGGAACTGATAAGCAGATCAGGTCTGTCAGACGCGTGTGTAACAAGCTGACAGCGGATCAGACATCCTCACGCGTTCGGATGTTTGCATTTGATTGGGTAATAAGTCACTTTTCAGTAAGGCGATGTATATATTTTTCCCAAACATTCTGTCTCTCTTCCAGGAAATCTACCAATACAAACGATATTTCGAAAGTGTCCTCCGCGTGGATGCTTTATCATGTTCTGACAGATTCTCTGCCGAATGGGAGGTGGTTCTGAATGATGCGGTTGATGATTGGTACGAGGCATGATTTCCCCAATGGCACAACCAGACCAGGGAGTACACTTGGTGACTGTTTGTCACCCCAAACAAAAAGATAACTTGTTTACCTTCATATCATACAGTGAGAAAAAAACCAGCAACTGTACAGAACATTGTTTTTCATTCAAAATATGCAGGAAAAAGCAGACAGAAAGGGAGTACACTGCATGAATGTGTGCTTTAATTGTATTTCAATTATTTTCGATATCCAGCATGGGAGAACAACAAAATGGGTTTGCTGTTGTTGGATACGGTAAGCTTAATCGTATACAGAAGTTTGGTTCTGCCGCCCTGAACAAACCCCCAAAACAAAAGGAACACAAATAATGATCGATGTGACTGACGGACACAAGTGGATTATTGTTGCCTTGTTTTTGCAAGCAGTTTTTGCTAGCGAATAAAAGCGAGAAAAATATGGAAATATTAAATAAATTAAAAAATGAAAATGATAGGTTGGCACGATAGCCAGCATAATCAAATATACTATCGACCGGAATCGGCAGGATATTGTTCCCGACAAATATAATAAAAACATTCGGCTGAGTCGAGTCTATGAGGATGTCTACCAGACAAAATATGTTGAAACTGTCTACATTTGGACCGGTGAAAGAACATCTGTGTTTTACGTTTTATTTTTATGAACTTGTAAGCATTCTAGAAATAAATTTTCCATAAAACAAAATCATACAATAAAGAGATAATTCACTTACGAACTCGATCACAATCAACGGGTGAATAAAAGTTAGACCGATTCCTTACCTGAAATGGAAAAGAGTAAAGCAAAATATTAGCTCAACAGTAAATAAAATCAGTTAGCTTAGATATAAAACACACCGGCAGCACTAATGTTGCTACACAACTTGTTGAGGAAAATAGTCACAACCATTTTTCGTGCTGCAGTGTCGTTAGCCAATTGGAGAAGCATTAATCAAATAATTTCTTTCGCCTCAGTGTGTGTTAAACGAAGGCGAAGAAGATTTATCGACACTACATGCGGGCCGCTCTTGATTAAAAATGTGATTTATATGAAAATGTGGGCAGCGAACGAGATGGACGTCCAATCGATCGAATGGTATTATAGTTCGGCTGACGATATCGAAAACGAGTGGAAGAAAACTAACATAAGATAAAAATCAATACATTTAAGGAAGAAGAGAAAACAGTGGAAATCGTTCAAGGAACACACAAACACACGCACGCACATCAACACCATTATGGCGCACACCAACGCAACGTCCGATGATGATGGAGAGGCATAGATGATTTTGTGTTCGATTTAATTTTCCTCTCTTGCTTTGGGTCGGTGCACAATGGTTAACAGATATAATATTTCTTAGCAGCAAAAACTAGGAACGTTACCGAAGCTTCAAGAGACTCCGGGACGAGAAAAAAGAAAAGCATCCTGAAATGTGAGTAGAGTGATGTAGTCACCGCTGTGCGGTAGCATTTCATCAGCCCAGTTCCCAGATAGTGAGTCGTTATTTATTATCCAATTTAGATTCAATTATAGCCGTACGATGGCCAACTGCCAGCCGACTGCGTACCACCATTCGTAGCACCATCTTCGATTCCTTTTCACTGTTCGACCGGCCGGAACTATCCACGAGGACCCCATGCTGAATGCGCGGTTTGAGCGGAACCATACAACTGCTAATGACAGTGAGCCCGAGATAGCTACGCCACAAATGCACCACAAGAAAAACATTCAACCCGCCACAGCCACACGGTGGAAAAGATATGGCACGGAAGGCACCCCAGACCCCAGAAGAAAGCGAGACTGTCAGCTGCTGTCAAACTGCTGGCACGAGCTAAACGAAACGGATGCTCGTGCCGAGACAGCAGGTCAGCAAATGCCGGAGCGCATCAGCATGAAGCGAAGCGAATCGAGTCCAGATCGGGGAGGAAGTTTGTTTTCTTCTCGGAAAACCTGGGACTATCCGGAGCTGGGTGGCATGTATCAAGACAGTTCGTGCAGCTTTCAAACTCATTGCGAACTTAAATCACGGTCTAATCGAATCGAAAGCTTGCCCGATGCTTTTGGTCAGCAAATCTACCATCTCTGCTTCCAGGGGAGAGAAAAAAAAAAAACAAACCCTCCCCGGAAGCGATTGAATGCGTTTGGGATGGTAAACTAAAATAAATAAATGAATATAGAAGCAATTAATCGGTCGGCCAGGGCAGAGGTAGACAAACCGGTGGCACTAATGAAGGAAGAAACTCGGTTTAATTTGATTCAATTCAGCTTTCATTGATTTTATTCTACGCTTAACGTTTGAAGCAAAGAAATCGATGTGAGATGAACTGTTTCCCCTGTCGGTGTACATCCGGAGGTTTCATTAAATCGAACACGGAGATAATAAAAAATTCCGTTAAAGAACACTTTTTTGCAAAAAATTCAAAACTGTTTAGTGATATCTACGGTAAATGGTGAATTTTGGCAAGAGAGAAACACTCGATAAGGATTATTTAGAGAATTTGCAGGGTGCCAATGGCTTGTCATACACGAGTTCATTAGTTCTTCAAGCATGCTGGAAGTCAAGCTGACACCATATATCCTTCTGTAACATCATTACACTCAAACAAACACACCTGCGCTCCAAGACAGTGCTTAAGGTAAATAAGTTGTTGACAAACCATTTATTTGTATGCGAGAAACACTTTCCAAAGCTCACATTTCGTGTTTCAAGCCCAGGAATTGTACCTTCTTTTCCGGGTTGTCTGTAAAATTCTACCCACCCAAGCCTTGGTTTTAAGGTATCCTCCTGAACGGGATGTATTTGGAGCACCATTCATTCAACCCCAGCCTCCCCAGCTGACGGTTGTGGTTTTGTTAGAAGTTGTCTGTGCTGATGAAGCTGAAACTTAAACATAATCATACATTGAGGATGTGTGTACCTATCCCATCCACGGTGACGGCTTGGGCGAAAACTACCAGTTCCACATCAAATACTTCAGCGTTTCCGGCACCGAGTGGGAACTCATCATGGGGAACGAAAAGGACGAGCCGATCGTCACCAACCACCTGCACACGGCAGGAACCGGATGCTGGGCGAGATTTTCATTAATTATCGAATCGACTACGTTGGCCAACCGTTCGTTGGGTCCGTCTCTCCGGCACTGTCTGACGCTGTCACCTTAGCTCGTCCGTTGTCTCGGATAGTTATCACACACGAGCGACACGCTAAGGTGTGACGCTAGAAATGAAGACATCCTCGACACACCGGGCTTGCAGAAGAGTTTGCACAACATTTGGATTGAAGTGGTCTCGGGTGCATTCCAGATGTAATCGAATTGTACACCGTTTGACGTTTGGTGTTGGGTGTTTGGTGCGAGTTCGGTACGATGAAGCTGTCAGCGCCGGATGAGGTGACGTTTGAAGTGGTAAGTGTTTTGGTTTTGGCTGTTCAAAGGACGAAAGACATCTGTGTGGCAAACGATCGTAAAACGTCTACATTTGAGAGCATAATTGATTAAATGTTGAGCAGAGATGTTGTAAATACACTAGTTAAAGATACGCCACAAAATAGTTCTGAGCTTCATGAAATTTAGATGATGTTTGCAATTTAGTATGATGTCCTTAAAAATCTAGAAAATCTTCAGTAGATATTTTTAACCATGCCTGTTACATTCTGTAAAGTTTCAATTATAAGCTATCGTTAAAGCAACATCGCGATTCGGAAAATTCTTTCCTGCACAAAAAAAAACATCGTCGTTTGGGATGCTGTTCAATGAATAACGTAGCTAGGGACGCGAAAAATTAATCTCACCCAAAACACTCGACGCCCGTTTAGCCATGTCGGTCTAGGGTACTGCAATCCAGCGCACTGCGTTCGTCAGCCTGATGTCCTGACCAAATTTTTCATCCATCCAACGGACGGTCAATCCTTAAGAAAGAGATTGATTGCCTTCACTTTCATTTTGGGGCCGACAACCAACGTGTATCTTGCAAGGCATCGTTCTTTTCCATTCTTTTTTGCCTGCTAACAACGCACACAAAATGACGAAATTCCGCAAGTGGATAGGAAATGTGGGGACAAGTTTGTACGGGCACTTTTTCCATTCTTCCATTCTTTCTATCCCATCGTGCCATGGCGATGGTGAACGCTAAGGCGCAGATTTTAATTCTCCTAAAAGCATCCAACCAACCCCGACAAAGCACGGTTTCTACGTGGTCATCGTGCGGAGGGTTTGATCGAGTTTAACACACAGGGGCGAACGGACCGGGAGGGCGAAGATTTGAAGCTTTTCCGGACGCCTTCGCACGGCCATGAAGACGAACCGTACCCAGGCCTGCGGAATTTCGCTTCGCCATTATTAATTAACTCGGATATAAACGTTAATTCATCACGTTGGAATTTCGCTTCGACAGTGAAACGCCGGAAATCCGGCCAACACTGTCCCCGGGATCCCCGTAGAACGAGTGGAAGTTTCATCCGGATCATACCGGAAGGAAGGGAGATTGATTGAAAAATTATCTGCAAAATTGAATAATCTGCACGCGTTTAGCAGGAACCGAATGGGGAATGTAGGGACAGTTTCGTCAAATTTATCTCACCCCGGGATAGAAGAGCGAACGAGAGTAACCTAGTTTAGCGTTACCAAAGTGGCAAAACATGAGAAAAAAAGGAGAAAAAAAACGCCAAAATTTGCCGCCGCTATCAATTACCGTAGTCCATCAGTCAACTTTCTTCCTTTGTTTGCCAACGCGATAGCATCCCGGATCGTAAAATGTCCCTTTTTCCAGCGAGTAGCTTCCGTCGTTTTCCACCATCGAGGGAAAAATTAAAAACTCTTAGGGAAATATCGACTTGACTGCGCTTAATCCTGTTTTCCCCATGGCAGATCTGTCTCGCCTCATCAAGGCGTAAGGGAAGCTTACCTATTTTTTGTTCGGAGTTTTCGTTTTTTTGGCGACCCAACATTACAAATCCATACTGCCGGGAAGATTTCGCCCGTGTCGTGCGCTCCGAACAGGGCTTTTCCGCTTTGTCGCAGTTTCATTCGGCGAACCGTAATAAACCTTCGCATGTTCGGGATTCAATCAATCATAGCACAGGGAAGCGTACGGAATAAATCCATGACATGCCCTGTCGAAGGCACGCTTCATTTCTTTCCATCCTTCCGGAGTGAGGATTTTGGCCCGGCACAATACACAACAAGTCAAGCGAACGTAGAGAAGGATGGTATCTCGTTTTTTGTTGTTGTCGTAATGCTGCTCCTCAATAGCCGACATGAATTTTCTATGCATTAATGCGCTTTTCTCAACCCATCCGATTTCGATCCGTCCGTTCAGTGGTGTAATCAAATAGATCTTCCATTGGTGTTTGTGCTCTCTCTCTCTCTTCTTCATTTTGTTTGTGACCGTACACCGTTGTCCTGATTGGAGGGCGGATGGTGTGGAGTTGGTTGGTGTTTTTTCTCCAATCAAATCATCCGTCTGCCAAGGACGAGATGCTCTTCATTGAACGATACCGACTTACGTACCGACGAAGCAGAATTGCATTCGAGCGAAAGTTGCACAGCAACAGGAAGCAAAATAGTCGTATCCATGTACGGTTGATTTCTTTTCTTTTTACGCCCCAGTGTATGCGATGCTGGAGCTTGGAGCACCAGAAGAAAAGTTCTTGAAACTGAAGATGTGCCTTTGGGAAAGGTAACGAATATGAGAGGATTCGGGTCTATCGACTGTGGAAGCTTGAAGACTGGAAGTTGGAAGTGATACAGGCAGAATACGAAACCCTCAAAACTGTGCAACAGATGAAGAGTTGAGACATTTAGACGAAGAGAACATTGCGTTACCTTCATGTTACCTCATTAAGTTGACATATTATTGGCATAATTGTTCGTATAAATAATATCTAAATCTGGTTTGTGTTCTTACATGTACCTACATTAACTTCAATTTTTAAAAACCTTATTTAAAATAAAACCGTTTAAAAAAGCGTGCCAAGTTCATCTCTGCAAACACAGCACCAACATTAACAAACACACCAACCTTCCGAGAAGCCCAGTCACGATAAAGCTTTCTCAAACGAAGTTAAAAGGATGGAAAAGTAGAGCGCTCGATAATGCCGCACAACCGGCCCCGTATGAAGTTGGACAATTTTCACCAGAAACCCGATCCCTAGTCTGAATCCCGACTGTACCGACTTTCCCCCGGAGTGTTGAGATCAATTTTCACGGCCGGCATTGTTGTACGAGCTTTCGCTGTTTCAGCTAACCCCACTTTCCTGGGTGATTTTCGAAAACGCTTTCCAGCTCCTTCTGCGAGATGGAAAGCCGTACAAGTGGAAATGTACACACCCTTCCCATCGGAACCAAGGGACATTGAACCAGCAGCAATAAAGGGGAAATGGGCGTATGTGCCGTCCCGGGGAAAGCGGCTTTTCATTTGTTGGTCTCACGGGCTGCATTATTATTGCTCGTTTAGCATTTCAACCGCCGAGGAGCGGCTGAAGAATCGGTGGTAGGAACCAAACGCGAGGCGAAACCGAGCTTTAGTTAACCTGCCAACCGACAGTCAGCCATTTGAATACAACATTGTGCTTGTGCTCACAACCACGGCCATATTGTTTAGCGCGCTCAGTGCAACCTGGTTCGTGATCTTGGAAGGGAAATTATTTCCATGTTGATGAAGCCTGCGTTCCAAGAATGGTTGTGGTGCTTTCGTTTGGAAATTTCCTTGAAATGCCAATGTATTCGACTCGTGCATATAAACGCGACATCACCAGTGGTGCAGTTTTCGTTCGAAAGCTTCTTCGGCATCTTTGGCATATGATGACGGTTTTAAAGGTTGGTGAAACTGGGTGTGAGTGTGTTCAAAGCATTAAAAGGCAAATTGTTATGACTGTGTGGCATATAATATTCTTCTTGTGAGCTGCTCATAAGAGCAATAGAAGACACTGAGTAATGGAGCTAATGATAAATTGTTTTTGAGGAAATCACATTTTACGCTCGTCTACTTTCAATTTAAAATAATAAGGATTCTATCAAAAATCTTCCACTATTTCAACTATATATTATAATAGGTCTGATGCATGGATAAATATAAATAGTACGATTAATTGTAAAGGGATTTTAATTAAACATTTTCCATCTTTAAAGTTGAAAAATAAGTAAATGAAATGCGAGATATTTAGGTTGCCTGGAATAAAGATCGAGTAAAATCTCTTTGATGGTTGATGGATGTGCAATATTGGATTTCAGAGCTAATGTTGTTTACAGCAAATTAACATAGAAATGGGACTAAACATATACGTCTAACAGATCTGAACCACACAGTCTTGGAGGTAAATTGGAGGTAATCGTGTGGATTGGAATTGTCCCAAATTCGAACATTCTTCTTGGTAAATAACTTCATGCAGGTAATGGCAACAAAGAGTCTTGTCACTGAAGTCACGAATATTTGGAGTCTGTTTCCAACTACTCTAAATCCTTATCAAGAAAAAGACGTTATAGATTATGACAGCGTTAAGATCGATGTAGAATAAAATAATAGCTAATCTCAAAATTTGTAAAGATTTAATTTGCGAGAGTTCTTGCGTGCGACGTGGAATCGATTATTGAGTGTTGTATACCTGTCTTTAACGAACAGAGGTGATATAATGAAATATACTAGAACATTTTCCATAGTCGATTGTTTGACATGTCTGCTCGAATGCAACATTATCGCAAAGCAAAATTGCACCAACGATTTGCTTAAAAAATGGTAATGAATTCCAAAACAAACACACACACACACACGTTGCAAGGAAGGGAAACATCGAAATCAATCTAATGGGTTTCCGCTGCATTAAGCAATTTGATCGAAATAAAAGGTAACTTCACTCTGATGGCACCACACTGCTTCTACTGGTACTTGTGTGTGTGCGATCCGTGCTTTCGTTCGCCTCATTACCATAATCGAGTAGTCCAAATAGATCATTTTCGGTTTCATCATTTTCGTGTGCCTTTTCGTTGTCGGTGTTTGGAACGGAATAGAAAATGGATGAAGATGGTCGAGAACCGAACTTTACGTTGTGCAATCGATCTTTACCGAATGAAGGATAGATTTCAAGGATGTCTAAAGCGAGAGAGTGAGAGCAAGATAGATGTAGAAGAAATACACACAAAGAGAACGGGATGAAAATATCAAGCACTGCAGTATCATCTTCGTCACGACCATAACCCTTCGAAACGACGACACATGAAACCGATTAGAATGTAAAGCAGCTGAAAGAAGCATCCGCTCAAGCACTTTTGCTTAATCGAATTTCCCAATCGTTTGCAGCATGGTTTGCCTACCTTTCGTGCATTTTTTGTGTGTGTTCTGTCTTTCTCTCTCCATACTCGACAAGTAAAGTGTATTCACCACTCGAAGTGAATCATCCACGATGGAGTTGCATCCATCATCACGCGCACGGTCGTCTACCGTGGTAGCAGTTCTGGATTAGAGCGTTTTCTTTTTGCTCTGTAGTTATTTGCAGTCTTCGCAGGACATTTTCCCACCAGACAGCATTTGAAGCAGATGGGTTCTTTAGTTTTGCTAAAGCCACCACTAGTCCACAAGCAAAAAAAAAAAGGAAAAATCCAGCTGCCGAGTAAAAGTTTCGTCCGATAGCAAACGCAGATCAGGTGTGCCAAAAGCAGTGATGCTCTAGCGCCACAGCATCAAGCTATTTTGGGGGGCTTTTTGGGTAAAGTTTTTTGCTATCTTCAAACGGAAACACTGGAGAAACGAAAAAGCAGAAACCTGGCTAAGGATAGTTTTAGCAAGTGTCAGCCACCTTACCTTTATGGTGGTAGCGGAGCAAAGAGTTTCCGATTAGCATAAACCATCAGCCAGCTCATTTGTCAGCAGATGACATTCAATAAAGTTTTCCGACGGTTGCAGTAAGCAGACAAAAAAAACATCCAATGTTGTAAGAAGATCGTAAGTTTAGGAAGAATCATACCCTCCCGTAAAGGTGACACAATAAATTGTGACTCAAGTTTTGTAAAGGATATAAAATGTATTCTTGTCTTTAGTGCAGTTTGGAACTTTTCTCCACATCTGAACGGCAACACATTACACGAAATATGCTTTTAAGTTGGTTTTAGATGACCGAGATCTTTTATCGGACTCCATTTTTCACAACCTTCACATCGGAGTAACAAACGAGCGAAGAATCGATCGTCAGGAAATGTTTACATCAATCTTCGACGACATCGTGAACCGTCAGCCGTGTCGTGTACGGTTGATTTTGTTCAAATGGTTGCAACGCGACGCCGGTGACATACTATCAATTGAACACTGCTTGGGAAACGAATATTTGACCGATGTCGATGCATTTCCGAGCAGCAACTTGACAAGCGTGATTGTAACCTACATGAGCGTGTTTATTTTCTATTCAATGAAGTGCTTTAGTATAGCTAGATAGAACTTGATTTTTTTGTTCGTTTCTTCTACTCTTTACCATTCTTTGTTCACCAGAAGAGCTGGAAAAATAGTGGAAAGATACAGCAGCAGCCGATCGCAACGCTGCCGTCGAAGGCTACTGAAGACGAAGGTCGGTTAATTTACGTTCCATTCACCAGTGACTGATTACGGGAAGGTTGACTGATGTACGGAAAGGACGTGCCTCGGTCCGTCCTAGACGCGACCATTTTCTGAACCAAACAAGAGGAGAGTTCGGAACGATGGTATCATCATTTGCAGACACTACTCGCAACGACGGCGCTGATGATGGTGATGCTGCTGATGATTATGGTGACGGTGATGAAGGTGATTGAGAAATGGATGTAAAATGAGAAGAAACGGAGCTAGAATGAAAACACATTCGACGGGGAACCCGAGCGTACAGTAAGATCAGTCTTTCTAAACATGGTTCCCTTACGCTGGACAATTTTTTTCCCATGAATCTGGCGATGATACCTACTGTATCTTGATAACAGAGGGATGCTAAAACTTATCACAGCTGGTGGATCACATTTTTTCGTCCAAAGAGTAAAATTAAAGATCGTTGAAATGCAATAAGGAGCCTAGTTTTATGTACTGTTGTTTTGGAGTATGTTTTATTGAAGTTGTATTGTGTTTAAGAAGCAATTTTATTCAAAAACAAAGTGAATGCTCTAATGAGCGTCTGATGAGCGTCAAGAGATTTTTTTTGCCGAAATAAGTTTAAAAAGCTGTACAGAAAGCTTTGATTCTTTACAATAATACACATCCATAGTATAAATTTGACTACCTTTTACAAAAAAATCTTACAACATTGCTTTGTTGTAACGGTTCCAATAAAACTATAAGATATTTACTAAATTCTATATTTTTTCGTCAAAATATTTCTGTACCGAGTAGTTTAACTATTCAAACATTTTCCAAGCACATGGGGCACCATTAAACGAGGAAACTTTCTCCAGCAAACTGGGACACACTATCGTGTCGTTGTTTGATTTCCAAAAAAAGAAAAAATCACCGATCTCAACCATCACCGGAGCGGCCGTTGAACGTCACCGTTTGCGTCAGCTTCACCGTACATCCATCACCCGGGCACCTTTTTTTTCCCGGAAAGCATTTTCGAAACCCAACAGTCAACGCAAATAGTGCCGGTTCGCATAAAACTTTTCTTCTAGTTCGCTTTTCGTCCCAGAGCCACTGCACCCATAACTTGAGTTACTAAAATTTATTATTCAATCATCGCATGTTCAGTGCTCGTATCATTCGCCCCACCGATGAACGATTCCCATCTTCTCGCCGAAACCATCGAGGCAAATTGTTATGACTGTGTGGCATATAATATTCTTCTTGTGAGCTGCTCATAAGAGCAATAGAAGACACTGAGTAATGGAGCTAATGATAAATTGTTTTTGAGGAAATCACATTTTACGCTCGTCTACTTTCAATTTAAAATAATAAGGATTCTATCAAAAATCTTCCACTATTTCAACTATATATTATAATAGGTCTGATGCATGGATAAATATAAATAGTACGATTAATTGTAAAGGGATTTTAATTAAACATTTTCCATCTTTAAAGTTGAAAAATAAGTAAATGAAATGCGAGATATTTAGGTTGCCTGGAATAAAGATCGAGTAAAATCTCTTTGATGGTTGATGGATGTGCAATATTGGATTTCAGAGCTAATGTTGTTTACAGCAAATTAACATAGAAATGGGACTAAACATATACGTCTAACAGATCTGAACCACACAGTCTTGGAGGTAAATTGGAGGTAATCGTGTGGATTGGAATTGTCCCAAATTCGAACATTCTTCTTGGTAAATAACTTCATGCAGGTAATGGCAACAAAGAGTCTTGTCACTGAAGTCACGAATATTTGGAGTCTGTTTCCAACTACTCTAAATCCTTATCAAGAAAAAGACGTTATAGATTATGACAGCGTTAAGATCGATGTAGAATAAAATAATAGCTAATCTCAAAATTTGTAAAGATTTAATTTGCGAGAGTTCTTGCGTGCGACGTGGAATCGATTATTGAGTGTTGTATACCTGTCTTTAACGAACAGAGGTGATATAATGAAATATACTAGAACATTTTCCATAGTCGATTGTTTGACATGTCTGCTCGAATGCAACATTATCGCAAAGCAAAATTGCACCAACGATTTGCTTAAAAAATGGTAATGAATTCCAAAACAAACACATTTTCCATAGTCGATTGTTTGACATGTCTGCTCGAATGCAACATTATCGCAAAGCAAAATTGCACCAACGATTTGCTTAAAAAATGGTAATGAATTCCAAAACAAACACACACACACACACGTTGCAAGGAAGGGAAACATCGAAATCAATCTAATGGGTTTCCGCTGCATTAAGCAATTTGATCGAAATAAAAGGTAACTTCACTCTGATGGCACCACACTGCTTCTACTGGTACTTGTGTGTGTGCGATCCGTGCTTTCGTTCGCCTCATTACCATAATCGAGTAGTCCAAATAGATCATTTTCGGTTTCATCATTTTCGTGTGCCTTTTCGTTGTCGGTGTTTGGAACGGAATAGAAAATGGATGAAGATGGTCGAGAACCGAACTTTACGTTGTGCAATCGATCTTTACCGAATGAAGGATAGATTTCAAGGATGTCTAAAGCGAGAGAGTGAGAGCAAGATAGATGTAGAAGAAATACACACAAAGAGAACGGGATGAAAATATCAAGCACTGCAGTATCATCTTCGTCACGACCATAACCCTTCGAAACGACGACACATGAAACCGATTAGAATGTAAAGCAGCTGAAAGAAGCATCCGCTCAAGCACTTTTGCTTAATCGAATTTCCCAATCGTTTGCAGCATGGTTTGCCTACCTTTCGTGCATTTTTTGTGTGTGTTCTGTCTCTCTCTCTCTCTCTCTCCATACTCTTCAAGTAAAGTGTATTCACCACTCGAAGTGAATCATCCACGATGGAGTTGCATCCATCATCACGCGCACGGTCGTCTACCGTGGTAGCAGTTCTGGATTAGAGCGTTTTCTTTTTGCTCTGTAGTTATTTGCAGTCTTCGCAGGACATTTTCCCACCAGACAGCATTTGAAGCAGATGGGTTCTTTAGTTTTGCTAAAGCCACCACCAGTCCACAAGCAAAAAAAAAAGGAAAAATCCAGCTGCCGAGTAAAAGTTTCACCCGATAGCAAACGCAGATCAGGTGTGCCAAAAGCAGTGATGCTCTAGCGCCACAGCATCACGCTATTTTGGGGGGCTTTTCGGGTAAAGTTTTTTGCTATCTTCAAACGGAAACACTGGAGAAACGAAAAAGCAGAAACCTTGCTAAGGATAGTTTTAGCAAAGTGTCAGCCACCTTACCTTTATGGTGGTAGCGGAGCAAAGAGTTTCCGATTAGCATAAACCATCAGCCAGCTCATTTGTCAGCAGATGACATTCAATAAAGTTTTCCGACGGTTGCAGTAAGCAGACAAAAAAAACATCCAATGTTGTAAGAAGATCGTAAGTTTAGGAAGAATCATACCCTCCCGTAAAGGTGACACAATAAATTGTGACTCAAGTTTTGTAAAGGATATAAAATGTATTCTTGTCTTTAGTGCAGTTTGGAACTTTTCTCCACATCTGAACGGCAACACATTACACAAAATATGCTTTTAAGTTGGTTTTAGATGACCGAGATCTTTTATCGGACTCCATTTTTCACAACCTTCACATCGGAGTAACAAACGAGCGAAGAATCGATCGTCAGGAAATGTTTACATCAATCTTCGACGACATCGTGAACCGTCAGCCGTGTCGTGTACGGTTGATTTTGTTCAAATGGTTGCAACGCGACGCCGGTGACATACTATCAATTGAACACTGCTTGGGAAACGAATATTTGACCGATGTCGATGCATTTCCGAGCAGCAACTTGACAAGCGTGATTGTAACCTACATGAGCGTGTTTATTTTCTATTCAATGAAGTGCTTTAGTATAGCTAGATAGAACTTGATTTTTTTGTTCGTTTCTTCTACTCTTTACCATTCTTTGTTCACCAGAAGAGCTGGAAAAATAGTGGAAAGATACAGCAGCAGCCGATCGCAACGCTGCCGTCGAAGGCTACTGAAGACGAAGGTCGGTTAATTTACGTTCCATTCACCAGTGACTGATTACGGGAAGGTTGACTGATGTACGGAAAGGACGTGCCTCGGTCCGTCCTAGACGCGACCATTTTC
>KZ062287.1:3300-21573 GCA_002091835.1 Anopheles maculatus
GCCACGCACACGCACACAAACACATGCGCCTACCATTCGAAAAGACCTCGACGCACAGCAAGCTTCTTGCCCTAGTAGTGTTTGTTGTCATAAATCAGCATGCGTTGCATTTGCTGCGGCGCAACTACAGAGAAACGGAAAGCAACAGAACGGAACGCCGCTTGCTATGTTGCCATTCGTATTTTACGAACCACACACACACACAGAGACGCACACATCCAAACACGCTCTTTTCTTCTGACAGCAGCGCAACCACGGCAACACGGCACGCACGCAACTGAACACAACCCAACGCACGCACACACACACTTCCTCCCCACGCGTCAATGATGGAGTCGATTGTTGTGCATCGCTTGAACCGGCTAATCCGCTGATTGTGTGGACGTTTCATCGGCAAGGGCAGCAAATTAAAAACGCATTTTCAAACATTTCCGCCCCGGGGGTTTCGGCTAGGGGGCTACCGTCGAACACACCTTATACGCACGCACACAAACACGCACGCACGCAAAAGCACATACACGGGCCGGTGAGAGAGAAACCGTCCAGGGAAAATGGCCGACTTTTGGCCGCAGGCAAATTGATTGTTCCCGGGTGGCAACGGGGCTAACCTTCTGCTGCTGAAAAGCTGGCTGGACGCAGCCTAGCTGGCTAGTTCGAACTGCGTGACCTTGGCACGAAAGCTAATCGGACGTGTTTCACTGTCAGCTGTGAACTGGAATTTCGACGCTTGGCTTTGCATTTGTTTTGCACAGACTTAGAACACTTCTACTGAGCACATTATGGTTACACATCCGGGCCTGTGTGTATTCCACGACGCAGCCCGAACACACTTTTAACGGTGCTTCATTTATCACTTCTGTAAGCTTATTTCAAGCTAATGCTCTTACGAATCGGATGGTATACACTCGGGACACCCCAGCGAAAGAAAACCATACACAACCAAACTCACGCGTATACCCTGTCTAACAGAGGACCGTACTATTTCGCGAAACTTTTTCAACCTCTTCGCACAAAGCACATTCCATTCCGCCAATACACCCAACTTTTTTCCGCTTTCTACAGCCCAAGAAAACACTACTAACCTAAGTTTCATTCACTGCATTTGTACACTTTTACAGCACTTTTGACGACGGCACGAGCTTTTCCTTGTATTCCAGATGCGCTCGCTGTCTGATTTTGTTGTAGCGAATCCCGCTTCTCGTATGCGTTTTGTGTCTGCGCGAGATGAAGTTGATCTCAACACAACGGCAACGGTGCGGTTCGTCCATGTTGCTCACCGGCCGCCATGTTCTGTGTCAACTTGACAACTTCGAACGACAGTCAACATGCAGCGATTTTCACTTTTTATTGGCAAATTTTTATCCTTTTGGTGATTTTGTATGATTCCCACACAAGAAGACATTTTTATTCAATTATTGCTAAAAGATTACAATAAATTATAACTTTTTTAGTTTACATCGAAACTTTCGTTGTGTGAGTGTATTCAACGAAACTAAACTGTCAAGCGAATGACAGTTCGGCACAAGGTTTATACAGGCCCGAAGCGATTTCGTCAAATCAGTTTGATGATTGCAAATTCGTATTCTGGAACGGAAAAACAAAAATCAAAGCCCGAATGTTTGCTTCTCTCATTCCTGGGTTTCTCAAAGAAAAACGTTGTTAATCGATCTTTATTAAAATGTCACTTTATTGATTAATCTTCTGCTTTTCCCCTACCATCCTCACAATGCACAACAAAACATTTATTCAAACGTAAACCCGTTCACGCGGCACTGTACTCCTCGACGAACACATTCACACCAACGCACGATGTCTGCAGAACCGGCAGCAGCTCAATTTTGCACTTTTCATCCACCTCATCTGCTGCCCTTTCCTGTACAAACGGAAAGCTCTGCAGCCGGGCATCGTTCCCTATCTTCACGTACGCCAATTTCGTCGTGTGCAGCATTATTTTAAACTTTACATCCGCATTATCGCTCAGCTTTTTTAAATCCTTCATCCGGCCGTCTAACGATAGTAACGATTTGCGAAGCTCCTCCTCGAATGCGCTCAGGTTTTCGTCGTTTCCCTTCGCCGATGCTGCACCACCGTAGTTCAGCTCAAACACGTAGCTTTCGAGGGGATTTTCTTGCTCTTTAAAAATGATCACCTCCATACGGCGCATCTTGCGGTTCTTGATAAGCTCTCGGGCTGCTTTTAGCGTTTGGGCAATGTAATCGTTCAGCGCGGTATAGATCGATACGTACACGGGGATGTTGTACGCCTTGCGGATGCGAAAGATTGCCTCCGGATACAGCTTGCGCTTGTACAGGATCGAATTGATGTAAATTTCCATCATCTCTACGATGACGTCAATCTCTGAAAAACAAAGCGTAACTAATTATCACACGATTTTGGGGCAAAAGTTGATAATTCATCCAACTTTACCTCGCTTGTCTGTACCGGACGACATTTTGGCGCTTTCTATGCTGCTATGTTTTTGTTTACAATCAAGATGCCGACGCGCCGCTCGTTGACGTTTGCGCCTGTAGATGGCGTCGGGCGTCTACCGGCATGCTATGTTGCTTGTTATGCTGCATAGGTTCCCGATTCAAATTTATGCTAATAAATAATTCGTCAATAAATTGCCATTTTTTCGGATGTTGAAAGGACAACAAACATATTTCTCCATTCCGTGAATAGTTGTACCTATTGTTGCATATGAAAATTGCATGAATTGTGAATTTTATTCCATCAATTTTTAAATTCAATGAATCCCGCCCAACAACGTTCACGCTGGCACGTGTTCTTCGCACTTCTGCAGTCGCGCAATAGTTGGCCCACCGCTGATTGATTTGTGTGTGTTAGAATTGACATCGTAAAGCATTAGAAAACATCTTGCTCTTGCAGTTTGGATGTGCGCTAAGGGAACATCGGAACATGTAGAGACATATGTAGGTTTGCTGTTTTGCTCTCCACTTTTTTTACAGCAGCCAAGCCGCCTGTGTCACGAACGTTGGTGGATGATGTTAGGTATAATGGCAAATTGTGGATGTATTGTATTTTGTGGCACTAATTTCTATCCCTAACATGTATCCAACTAGTTATTGTTCTCGGGGTTCTGCAGGTATGATTTTTTGGTTTGTTTCTTCCCTTTTCTCGCATTGCTCAACACTGACTCCAAAAAGGACATCCGCACATCGAAATAATTCAAGGATCAAGAGCACATTCGATACGGCACAGCGATACACAGCGTATTGCGTGTGTGTGTGTGATAAACGTTTTAGAATTTCGATCATAATCAATTCATATTTCTATCCTACTACAGTGTTTTTTTTTATTGACCATCCTGTGGCCAGGGAAAGGAACAATGTTGGAAGCTAGATTATGTTAATAGTGCCTATATTCAACTCTTTTTGTGTGGGTGTGCTTTTTGTGTGTATCCTAACAGATAATTATTATCGATCGAGATTGAGAGTTAAAAGGTACAACCATTGAACCAACGAACCACATACACATTATTGCTATAGAGGTTGTGAGAAAACGTGTGCAAAAGAGCCGTGAAGGCGTGTGCAGGCGACTTGTAACGCTTGTTGTTAGACACAGTTTACATTTTAATCTTGTCGGCCAGCGAACACGAAAGTCCAGTACCGTCCGGCTCAACATTCAGCGACTTTACGACACCATCCTCCAGCACCATCGAGTAGCGCTTCGAACGCAGTCCACCGAGCGGTGGCAGATCGGCACCGAGCTCGAGTGCCTTCGTGAACGCGGCAGCCGGATCGGCCAACATGCGCACCTTGCCGCTAGCGTTGTGCTGTTTGCCCCAGGCCGACATCACGAACGGATCGTTTACCGACACGCACACAATCTCGGCAGCGCCGGACGATTTCAGGTCTCCCGCCTTGTCGACATAGCCGGGCAGGTGCGTCTTGGAGCAGCCGGGCGTGAAGGCTCCGGGGACGGCAAACAGGATCACCTTCTTGCCGGAGCAAAGATCCGCAATGTTTACCTTGTTGGCGGGCGAATCCTCAAACAGGTCGATCGACGGAATCTTGTCACCTTCCTAGTAAGCATCGTCATCGTTTGCACAAGCGGTGGTGGTGCAAAAAGGAAAGGAAAAAGGAAGAAGAAAAAACACAAGCATAAGTTAAAAGCGAACGGGAACACACGCACAGACAGGTCGAAATCATTGCAAATATGAAGGCATCGTACCAAGAAACACACGGGTGGGGACAATATCGATTTATTACGGACCATTTAACCGTTGCCGAGGCCCATTATGTCATTTCACCACAAACAGGGGACGTGCTTGGGAGACGTGCGTTGTGAAATATAGATTGCCGTACAATAATCTACCCACCACCAGTTGCCAATGTCGCTACTTCCGACCAGGTTCCGGTTCAGGATTATCCTCTCGGCGCTCAGGACACCGTATTACATTCTCGAAGAACGCAAATGAGGGTAATACATATTTCATGCAGACCCGGCCAACAGTCACCACCAGGTCCACTATCAAACGTGGGTTAGGAACGTTTTCTTTCCATCCTTAGCCACAGACCGCCTTAGCCATCGTTACGCTTGGGAAGGTTTTTAATGAATCATTTTGTGGGTTCCTGTGCTCGTTACATCGATTTTTTTTACCTTTCCGTCTTATATTTCCCACAGCGTCAGGGTGGTTCCAATCGAATGGCTATCAATTCCCCATCATTCTCCATTTTAAGTTCCTAATCTAATACATCAATTGCTTTTGTTCGGTCGGCGCGTTGTTACGGTAACTCAGTGTATACTTACAGTGAAGGATAAAACAATAAGACCACCTAACTCAATCTATGTAACCTAATAGAGAAATTTTGATGTAAGCTATGTAAAGTCCTCTGTTGAAACTGTCCAAGTCTGATACCAACCCTAGTGTGCCTCAAAACAAGCACACTGAATAATAGATTTCTCGCTTTAAGATTTACCACCGTTTCGAGCACCGAATTAAACATAATGATCAATTTTATGTCTCATGTTGCTCGTTTCTTATCTGTTTCTCTTCTCGAGTGTCCTCCTCTTCTTCGCGCAAACACTTGAACGTTGTTCAAGCGGGCTACAAGCCTGAGGTGAAATACGTTCCGTAATGCTATTTAAACGCCGGTAAGATACCTCTTCTTCGTCCAATATTCTGCAAGTCATCCAATTTCTATTGAATAATATGATTACGCAGACTTTATCTGTTCCCTTTTCACGCATTTCACGCAACAATACGCCTCGATTCGTCGAAAGAAGTGTGAATTGTCCGTCGGGCAAACGCAGAAACAGAACCGTCTAAACATTAAATATTCCGTCCGGACATTGTTGGCAACATTCCAACACCCCAAAAACAAGACAGAAACTCCCGAAACATAAATTTCGATCGAAGAAGACAGCGTAAAAGGTGTACATATCAACAAAAAGGAAAAAAACGAATATCCTTCCTGGCAACGTAATTCATACAATTTCCAGTTCGCAGTATGCCATGGATACCACTTTTTACCTTCGCGCCGTCCGTCGCTATGTGATGTGCATCAGCGGCTCCCCCTACTACTGCTGCTGCTGCCTCACAAACTCAATTAAAAGCCATTCCGACGAAGCAAATTCCACTGCGGTTGTTCGGTGGAAAAGGTAAAGTTATTCTAGACAAGTTGAGTTAGAGTTAGAGAGCATTGATCAACCCGAGCTAACCGAAATCCTGCCAACCCACACACTAAAGCTTGAGTCAACAAATATAGCGGCCCGAGAGTTTTGAAGTTCAACAAGAAATCCTGAATCAACTTGAAGTGGATGTGTGTGTGTGTGCGAGTGTTGGTGGGGGAGGGGATACCCATCTGGGAGACATAAAAAGAGCATAGCCTAGATTCTATTTACCGATTCAACAACCGGAATGAAGGTTAAATAACTGAAACAACTCGAGCAGATGTTTGGGTGTGTGTGCGCTTGGCTTAAGATAATATTCATCCATTCCGGGTGAAACTTTCCACTTTGAAGGGAGATTTAGGCTCTACAAATTGAGCCAGTGACCGGTGCGGTGCAAGCAGGGCAAGCAAGGGAGGAGTGTGAAAACAAAACTCACAAAAAGAGAAAGCAACGCATACAATATTCAACCATTCAAAAAAGGATTCATAGCATAACTTTATCCCATATCACAAAGCCTCCACAACCACTTTGCTGCTTTTGGGAAAAGTCTCCCGTGCTGGAAATTTCCCATCGTCAGAACTAGGCGACTCAACGTACTGGAAAATTGAGCCCTCGCCCCATGTGTGTGTGATGATTATGGTGATGATGTTGTGGCTTGTTGCTTACAAGTGGCGGCCGCCCAATGGTGCTTGTTATCGCTCCGAAACAAAATGCTGGAAATGTTATGGAAACAATACTAAAAAACACACCTTTCACACGTACGTACACACACGTACACCGAACCAGTAGTAGCATACTCCTTTTACTGATGTTTTTCAAGTGTTCATGTTCGCCGTTCACAACATGTTGCCATCGCCGCCGCCTGAACACACAGCGAGGCATCATAAATAACGACAAAAAACGATACTCACGCGGTGCCTGCTCGTTAGTATCGATCGCCGTACCGTACGTGCGATTTAGTAGGACACCTTTTTGGTGTCCTTCTCATCCGCGCCAAGCGAGCACTCCTGGATTCCGGGCGGTGGGTACGCTTCTGCTGCTAGAAGCCATATTTGCATTTGCCTAATGGCAAAACAAACAAGAAATAAACGCATCATGCATCAGTGAGCATAAATGCAAATGCACTCAGCTCATCAAACGACTATTCATGAACGTTGCGGCTGCCCGTTTGAAGTGTATATTTACTGTTCTCATTTGAATTTTTGGGTACGTTTTAAGGCTGCTAAGGAATCAGTGGATTTCATGATGCCGAAACTAACCTTATCTTTAAATTTAACGCGTTCATTTCACAACATTGGAATTGGCTAACTGTCACCATTGCAATGGGTTCAACTTTTGGACCAAACGCAACAAAAAATCGTTAACACCAAAACGCTCCAAACCAAGTTCACGGTCAAACCTAGCCTACTTCGACACACAAAATTGACTTGCTGATTAGTACGGCTTCTACCGGTTTCTACGTGGCACACTGCGATCGGTTCTTCAAAACACTTCTTCCTTTTGAAGCAAACAGCATCAACTTCCGATCTCCAACGTTCTATGACGCTCGCTTGACGCACTACAGCGTCATACTGTGGAGCTAAAATGCCAATCAGCAGTCGATCGGCGTCAGCACACGCTCCCGTAAGTACGTTATGTAATTTATGTTTGCCGATAAACATGCACACGCCGTGTTCTCGACCGCCTTCATACGCGACGCTTACCTTAATTTGCACCATCTTCGACGTGTGGAATGTAGCAGCAGCAGAAGCGTTCAGCAACACGGGACGTCCGCACTGGTTCAGCACAAAGGAATTTTTGACGAAGGCACACGACGAACGCACGAACGAATGCATCGAGTAATCGCGCGCGCACACACACCCGCAGCAGCAGTAGGACAGAAGCAACAAACCGGAACGGCGCGGTAGAGAAACGATGAGATAGCCACGTGCTGAAAGAGGCAAGTCACCGGTGGGGTCCTTATCTACGTGCCAAACACACAACCCGAGGTTCTGTAACGAAGAAAGCGAAGGATATTCATGTATCGAACATGCTATGTGCTAGCTTCTCCCCCCCATCGACTGATGGGGGATCTGTGTCTGCATGTGTGCGTGTTGGGTGAGAATCAATTTTTAATCCACCATGTTCTATGGGTCCGCATACAAGCCGGCGGACAGAGTAAAGGAAACGTTCTTAATGTACCGCCTATCCTGCCTATCATTTCCTTATCCTATAAATGGATCATTATTTACAGCTGTTGTAAATGAGAAAACACACCGCTAACAGAGATGCGGCAAACAGCCAGAATAATACGTAGAACAATAACTTACGAAACCCCACCAACACAAAGCGACCGGTGTGTTACCGTTTCCTGTTCTAAATATCGTGTAATGTTGGGGAATAGCGTAAAATGAAAGAGATAAGTGGATAGGAAATTGAATTCACCTGCTTTTACGCCGATTTATTGTGGTTTCCACTTATGTTGCACAACACCTGCACAATGTTGTTCACGGCAAAACGATTCTTGACAGCTGAGCACAGTGGGCTAATGGGGCAGTTGCATAGGAAAAACTTTTATCCAAACTGTTGGGATATGAGATGTTGTTTGCATTTAGCACGAGTTTCGCCTTATTTATTGATCGTAAAACAATTGGCAAATTGGTGGTTGATTTTTTAGCAAAGAATTTGTACGTTTTTATTTGTAATTTCTCGCAATCCCAAAAAATAAATGAACAAGGTTGCTCGATACATTCCATGAGCTGTCAATTGTGTTGACCGATAGCCAAGCCCTGTATGCTGCTAAAGTAAACAACACCAATAAAACAGCCGGTTCTGCTCAACTGTCAAACGCATTGTGATCTGTGTCTGCATGTGTGCGTGTTGGGTGAGAATCAATTTTTAATCCACCATGTTCTATGGTCCACATGCAAGCCGGCGGACAGGGAAAAGGAAACGTTCTTAATGTACCGCCTATCCTGCCTATCATTTCCTTATCCTATAAATGGATCATTATTTACAGCTGTTGTAAATGAGAAAACACACCGCTAACAGAGATGCGGCAAACAGCCAGAATAATACGTAGAACAATAACTTACGAAACCCCACCAACACAAAGCGACCGGTTTGTTACCGTTTCCTGTTCTAAATATCGTGTAATGTTGGGGAATAGCGTAAAATGAAAGAGAAAAGTGGATAGGAAATTGAATTCACCTGCTTTTACGCCGATTTATTGTGGTTTCCACTTATGTTGCACAACACCTGCACAATGTTGTTCACGGCAAAACGATTCTTGACAGCTGAGCACAGTGGGCTAATGGGACAGTTGCATAGGAAAAACTTTTATCCAAACTGTTGGGATATGAGCTGTTGCTTGCATTTAGCACGAGTTTCGCCTTATTTATTGATCCTAAAACAATTGGCAAATTGGTGGTTGATTTTTTAGCGAATAATTTGTACGTTTTTGTTTGTAATTTCTCGCAATCCCAAAAAAAAATGAACAAGGTTGCTCGATACCAAAGTGGGTATAGGAACTAGGTGGGCTCATAGGTTTGCTGCGGAATTTACGTTTGACAGTTACGGGTTCGATTCAGATACGCGTATTTTCAAACACACACACGCGTATTTACACTTTACTCCGGGCAGCACAACCAGATGGAGCACGCACACATTGACAAACGATCGAACCCGTAACTGTCCAAATTTATTTCATTTTTCCATGCGCAGTTGTCAAATCGTTAGGCATAAGCCCACCTGGTTCCTATACCCACTTTGCTCGATACATTCCACGAGTTGTCAACTGTGTTGACCGATAGCCAATGCCTCTATGCTGCTAAAGTAAACAACACCAATAAAACAGCCGGTTCTGCTCAACTGTCAAACGCATTGTTTTCCTTCTTCTCACTGGATAGCTCTCACACATTCTAGAATTTACCCGAAAGCGCCGTACCTCTGGAACAGTTTTGGGGAACTAATGCCATTTGCTCGGTGTGATATTACATACGGTAAGTTTCTAATGGATCCGCTTTTCCACGCCAACAAGCACCACTTACCGGTTAACGGTCTCGTTTCGCTACCAGATGGATGACACAGAAATACAGCTGTGCCCGCGCATTACCACGGTGTCAAAAGATGGGCATGCGGATGACCCTGGCCAGCAAGTGAAGTCGAACGCTATTGTGCGGTTTTCGATCGTACAGAGCACGGTACCGTTCGGTCGTTTGAAGTGCAACACCAACCTCAATATGCCACCCTCGAACTGGCTAAGCAATTCGGCAAACTCGTACGGGCTGGGTCAATTCCTGTCCCATCAGGCGGGATTTAGCAGCTTCCGGATGGCCAACATGTTTCCGGACTGTGTTGGCGGGGTGGACGTCGTTTCGGACGCGGAAAACATTAAACGATTGCTCAAACTACCCTACTCACGGAAAAGCGTCATCTCGATGATTGTGCATCGGATCGAAAATACGCTGCTGATCGATGAGTTTGATGTAGCCAAGTATTTGTTGCTGCAGGAAGAAGCGGACTGGCATTGGTTGCGTTCGTTCATCTACGAAAACATCCTGAAGAGTCTTAACGATAGCGAACGCAAGCTGTTCCTGCATCCAAAAACGCGTGAAGCATTTCAGCAAAAGTATCTAACGTCGAAGTTTCTGTACCATAGTCTACAGTCCGGCGAGCAGGATGATGCAGCACGAAACGAACCGCACGATGCAGTGCCGAACGATTGTGCACCGTACACACCATTGCCGCTGGCAGGGCCAGTACTGCCGGAACCGACCGAAGAGGAACACTTTCCCGATGCACAGCAAACAAACCACATGTTCAATCGGAACGTAATCTGGACGTTTGAGGATATCCGCATGTTGATTGGTACCGATATGCCGATCTTCGGTGGTGCGAATCGACCGTGCATCAGTTTGCGGCTACGAGACGAATCCAAACCGATTAACGTACTGACTGGAATCGACTATTGGTTGGACAATTTGATGTCCAACGTACCGGAAGTGGTCATGTGCTACCATCTGGACGGGATTGTGCAACGGTACGAGCTGATCAAGACGGAAGATTTACCGCGGTTGGAAAATTCGGAATTTTCTCCACAGCTCATCCGAAACGTGGCACAAAACATACTGGCCTTTCTGAAGGCGAACGTAACGAAGGCGGGACACACATACTGGTTGTTTAAGGCACGCAATGACGACGTTGTGAAGCTGTACGACTTAACTACACTTTGCAACGCGCACGGAGAAGGTTCCACCGCAGCGGATGAGATGGTTGTGCCGGGTGAGAAGGAAAAGCTTCCTCCCAAGGATCCAACACAAGCGGGAGGTGAAACGGGGGATGAAAATCATCCCACCGGTGGTCAGAATCCGTTCACCGTCCCGGTAGCAATGTTGCTGTACACCGTAGCAAGAAATATGAAAAATTCCGTCGAAAATGGAAATTTATCAGCATCGAGAGCGGGCGCCATTCGGACCCTGCTGATCCAATTGCTGCCCAAAGAAAAGTATCCGCAAATAGTGACGTCCTCACATTACATTCTATCGGATTTGCACATACCTGCCGACACGGATCCTGGTAAGATGGACGCTGCATCTGTTTTGAGCATTTTAAGACTCATTTTTCGCTTCCCTCAGGTTCACCCAAATTCAACACAACCCTAGAGGAGGACGACGATGAGAACGGGCTAGACGAGACGGAAGATGAAGCAACGACCGCAGGCGACGAGCCGGGAGAACAACAAGGCCGACCGGGCAATGGGACAAAACTAGAAGCAGCGATCAAAAGTATCAAAGATACGCTGAAAGAGTACAAGGTGGAGGAACGATTGGGCAAGCACCACAACTCCCGGCCAGCGCCACTACTCTGCGACACCACGGAACGGTGCATTATCGCACTGCAGCACATCGTCGATGGTCTTCAGTGTTTGCAGTATTTCGACAGCTACGAAGAGCAAAAGCAGCGCGAAAAAGAGAAGGAAGCCGAACGGCAAAAAATTGTCCACGAAGAGTCCAACCCAAACATGGCAAAGTCAGATAATCCTATCCCGCTACCATACCAACCACTCCGCCCGGAAGCACGCCCCATCGATCCGGAAAAGATCATTCCGATGGGATGGAAGCAACCGGGCGAGAGAAACCATTTGCCGGACGAGAAAGATACGGACGGGAAAAGGGTTGCTAAAAAGCGTCCGAAAGGAAAGGGTACGGAAAACCGGCCAAAAGCTGGCAGTAACAGTAAGCCAAGTGAACCGGATCGTGCGCAGGATGTTGACCCACGGGCACTGTTACTTAAGGGACAGATTGGTGTCATTAAATCGTGGAACGTTCATCTGAAGATTCTACTGTTCGAGAAAGCGTGTCTCGTGTACGCGACCATGGCCGAGCAGGAATATGCACAGCAACGGTACGGCGCTACTCTGCGCCATCTTTATTCGGCCATCCGCTGTCAGCAGGTCGTGACGAAGTACATCTCGTGCGTATCCTCCCAGCGCAGTTTACTGTTGGGTCGGGCGGGGGATTGCTTTTTCCAGCTCGTTAAGGATTGGAATCGAATCGGCGAACATTTGACCCAATTCTCCGACGAGCACCATCTCGATCAGCTCATTATGGAGGAGCTCGTGAAGGATATTGGCAATGAGGTAGAAAAAACGCTTCCCGTGCCGACGGAAAACATCGAACAGCTGATGATGACTAGCTGCAGCTGTTACGAGACGGCCATTAGTGGTGCGGCCAAAGACTCGCAGGACGAGCTGCGGCGACGATTGGGAAGCGTTCGGAACGAGCTCGGCGTGAAGTACATGCACTGGGCACAGGAAGAGTATCAAAGGTATTGGGACGCAGAACGGCCGGAAAAGGAAGATGGGGAAGATTCGCCGGAACCGTTGTATCAACTATTGTCGAAAAAGTCGTACGATTCGCTCAAGAAAGGTGTAGCTTTGTTCGAAGCAATCAACGATACAACGAATCAAGCCTTGCTGCTCTGTAATATGGGACGGTTTATGCGGTTCCGGGCACACATCCATCTGGTTGGCGAACGGTAAGACTGATTAATTCAACACCTCACGAATTTTCCCTCACTAATTCCCCCCTTTCCTTGCTAGACCGAACAATGTGAATGTCCAGAAAAAGTTTTACCACGAAGCCTTCGGTTACTATCAGCGTGCGCTCGGGACGCTCGGCACGCGCAAAGAAAACCCGGAACTGTGGTCCCTGTTTACGTGGGAACTGTCGACCGCCACATTCAATCTGGCAAAGCAACTGCAAGACCACAACGTGATTTCGGTCGATGGACAGGGTGGCCCCGCCCAGTCGCAGGAAGAAATTGAGCAGGAAGTGGTGGATATGCTTCAGCAGGCACTGAAGCTGTGCGATCAGGACAACAGTGGACCAAAGCAGGTGCTTTACTCATTCCGCGCTGGTTTAATACACCACAGGTGGGTTTATACATCCGATTGGCTTAGAAAGTTGCTGATGTTTTTGATTCTACCTCTTCGCAAATTCGCAGGATTGCATCGTATCACCACATGTCCTACCGCTACACGGTGGACGAACATCGGCGTAAAACGTGCCTGCGGTTAACCAAGCTGCACTACGAAAAGGCAGCAACCATTTTCGAAACCCTCTCCGAACCGCAAGAGTTTCTCGAGACCCAGCTGGAACGGATCGCGCTGCAAGAGTACCAGGGCGAACAAGCGGCGGCAACGACCGCCAAAACACACCATCTGCTAACAGCGCTAGCACTCTGCAAGCAAACGTGCCCACTGATAGAACACATCGCCAGCGTAAAGCCACACGCCACGGACGATTCTCTAACACGCGATGGCGCCAGTGGTTACGAGGAGCTTCAAAAACTGTTGGAACTGTTCGAAAAACGACTACAAGTGATACTGCTAACGCTTACAAAGCTTTCGCTTCAAGCGACGGGAAACCCCCGGGAACAGACGGCCGCCCATTACAAAGCCCTGTACACGATAGCACTACGGACGCGTTCGGCCCGGAGAGCGGAAGATGCGGCCAAGCTGAGCGAGGCTGACGGGATCAAAGAGTATGCGCTGCACTTGTCCACCATGTTGCGCCAAGTATGTGATCAGGATCGGCAACACGAGGTAGCGTCACGATAATCGGACTAGCAAACGGATAGTTAAATTGTTGTGAATGAAACGGTTTAGCTTGCCGGTGCCGCACATGTTGAGAGGAAGTGTGCCCGATTCATGTTTGTCGTTTGTTCTTTTTTTAATCAAAATATACTCTACAATATCCTCTAAAAACACATGCGTCGTAATCGTGTCGGAAAACCCGTCCGTCCTTGATGACCCAGTTTGTTTTGTGGTTCTCTGTTATGCTGGTGCGCTTCTAATAAGTTGTTGGTACCGAAAATAAGTTTATGGCTCGTGCGAATCGTGCAAACGAGGAACCAAATTAAACACGACAACAAACCGTTTATCATGTCGTTTGGCTAGGTACAAGCTTAGCCGCGAACGTCGCTTGATCTGCCACGTACATTTGCGTGTTTTCTTTCTACCAACGAGTTGATCGAATTGTTTTCCCGATGATAAATTTCTCGCGTTTTTGTGACCAAAACAAACATGTACTTTTAATTTGATGGTCATTATTCACAACGCGTATTTGGTTTACACCAAGCTATTATTAGCATATGACGCTCTTGTTCATGATAAAGGTGTGATTTCATAGAAATGGTGTGTTTATCATAGGATGAGAATTCATAGCATATTTATATTGGGTCGGGGAAAAAATTATCCATCCTTTCCAAGGTGACACATCCCGTCTAAAAATGTGTTGGAAATTGAAAGCTTAAGAGCGAAAATGCTGTATAAGTTTAATCATTTACTCGATAAAGTTGTTAAAGCTAATAAATACTGGCAGTTGCTCGGATTGCCTTCAAGCGATAATGATAAAACAGCAAGGTTTTTGAGACATCCTCGAGTGATACATACTAAAACCATAAAAGACTTCCCACCTCCGAACAGATAAAGCTTTTGCAATTATCTAAATAATTTCAGACAACAAGATTCGTCACACGCCGAAGTCCCGGTCGACGGTGAGTTCTTTTGGAAGATGAGATCTTTTGGTATACGAGTTCCCTAGGCAAACAAAGACTTATGGTTTTCCTAGAGATTTCTTGAATGACGAGATTAATTGATCGATCCCTAGGCGAAGAAACGGTCAGACACTCCATCCATACGGTAAAGAAGAATAATGACATTATTATTGTGCGGCAAAATGGACTAGCCAGGCTCCGGTGGGATGTTCTTGTCTTAAGAATGGTACTGAACGACCCGATCCGAACGAACATCTTCGAAATTAATTGCCTACTAGATTTCCTACTATGAGCTTGCAGGGACAGGAAGAGAGTTCTCCAAATGTGAATGCTCACTAGAGTTTAGCACCAATAAGAACCAACAAAGGCATCAAGAATTCTTACGAAAGATGGATTTGTGGAGTGTTAAGTTAAGCCCTGCAGTTCACGCAAAAAATATTTCATTTAATTTTTTCTCAATCCCAACCCAGCACGATTTGTGAAGCAAGAGGATAACTTTATACTCTCTCATCCTAGGGCATTACTCATTCATTCAAATTAATTTTGTCCTCTTCATTAATAAGACAAGGATGTTCTAATGTGGTGAAATGATGTACTTCCGTCTTAATTTCTGTTCCTCTTTTTCAAATATCATCCCGCGTCTAGCTTGAATGGCAAGGTTGCTTCCCTTTATTCGAGCTACCCTTTGCAAGGGCGCTTCGTTTCGTGTCCTACAAAGCGCGGTTAATGGCCTTTGGCAATGGTCCCACAGTCCCACATCACCCTGGCTGGGTCTGCAGTTACAATTGCTAACAAATTTTCAAGTTCATGGCCAGCGCAAACCTTCGAATACGCTCTGCCAACGGGATGATACTACATCGGACATCTCAATGTCGTGCACGTCACTGTTTTTGAATTCCTTCAATGAAAGGGTGGAGAGAGAGTATACGGGATTCAGATAATCGACCGTACCCGGTTTATGAGTGGCTTGCTATTTTTAAGGCAAAATCCGTAACCACCAACAATTAAGCAGATCGTTGTAGGGATGACGATTTGATATTGTTTGGCTCGGGCATTTGGATGGCATCATCCCCACCACTACAACACTACGTTGGTCTGGTTATGGCCAGCAGCCGCTCAAGTCGACTAGTTGAATTGGATCCTTCAACGGATACACATCGCAACAAGCTCCAAGAATCGCTTTTGGTGTGATTATACTTCAGTGAACACTTCGTCCCTTAGAAGACAACAGTATGGGCAAAGGAAAGGGAGGCGGTTCTGGTGGTGGCGGTGGTGGCGGTGGCCAGGGTGGTGTAAGTAGAGTTTACAACAGCAAAAAAGGGGGGAAACCCTGTTAGTTCGTGGTATTCTAGTTCGGACATTGTTTCAGAAAAAAGGCCCTGCAGGTGGCGGTGCCGCCAAAGGTGGAAATGACGCTAAAGGTGGTGCTGGCGGTGGGAAAGCGGCCGGAGACAAGGGAGGAAAGAAGGGTGGTGGTAAAAAGTGAGGGATCGTTCGATCCATTCCTCGGACAGACGATCACCCCGTCGTACTTCCGGAAGCGATAGCAGCAGCGGATTCGGACTCGGCCACGCGAAAGGGAACCCCTTTACAACGAATTCGAATGTGATTTGGACTGTGACGATTTTGAGCGTTTATTGATGTATTTATTTGGTAGCTTTTTTCCCAAACGGGAAGCTACCAAACCGAACACAAACTAACCAACAACAACACCAAAACAGGCAATCAAGCAAATTGTTTTAAAACGGCTTAACGTAAGCAATAGAAACAAAACCAATCCGCTGCTGTAGTATTTTTCCATCTCTTTCGCCATTCAACCACACAATAATCATCTTTCATGTATAAGAAGACAAAACCGCAAACACTCGATCAAACTATCTTTAAGATTGTTTTTATATTATTTTCCTGTACGATTGGAAACATATACATTCAAACTATCAACGGAAATAAAGCAAACAATTAAAGTGACTTTTGTCTTACTACATATCTTACCCTTATACTAACTTCTCGCTCATAATCCGGACCGCGTTCGGGCTTTTTATCGGAACCAATCCTTATCTAGACCGAAGAAAGCGGCCGCTCCTTTAGCGTAGTTTTGTGCTGTAGCGGTCGGTGTACTCTCTTTCGTGTTGGATTGTTTCGAAGTGCCACTGTTGAGGGCGGATTTTCCCATTTCACCATCGCCGGTTGTTGATTTTCTCGAGTCCTACAATCCAAAAAGAAAATACGCATCAGCTTATGGTGTATTTGGTCGGTCAAGCGCATCGGTTTAATTTTAGAAGCATCGCTGTTTTTCATGCGGACATTTGCGATCGTAAGTTGTCAGCGAGCCAACACGGAGAATTAAATGAACATTTCTTCTTTACGGAACTCATCGTCAAATCGGTTAGTTAATGTACAAAGAAAAAAAAACCGCCCGAAAAGCTTTCACACAAACACACACTAAATAAAAACCTTAACCAATGGTGGCGTCACCGTGGAACGTGAGGTGAGCTTAGAATGTTAAGACGATAGAGTAAACTGCTGAAATAAAAATAGTCATCATATGGTACGGGCAGTCATTTGGGCATCGATCTTATCCCATTCTTCCGGATGAACTCTGCAATTCGTCACAAAAGAACTTACCTTAGTGGTGAACGAGTCGTTTCGCTGTAAAGAGCTGCTAAGCCCAACCGTCGTTTCCACCGCCGTCGATGCAGTCGCTTCCTTACTGACGACCGGTAGCAGCGGGAACCACACCATGTTCAGACTGTTGCAACTGAGCGCAAGAATGTTCGGGTTTTTATCGACCATTGCTGTTGAGCTGGACGCTGTGTCTGCTCCGGCTTCATTGCCCACGATCGTGGCCAGTTGCTCACTGTGACATATCAGAGCGCCAAGGAAGTGTTGCAATTTTAATACCGAACGCTTAACGTTCGCATTCAGGTGCGCATAAAACACGTCAAAATCGAACGGATCGATGTAGGATTTAAAGCGTCCGATTAGTTCATTGAAACTCTCGCTTAGCTGCTTCTGTTCGCGTCCGATTAGCATGAGTTGCAGGAAGCGCAAATCGAGATAAAACTGTAGGGCTACGGTTTGGTTCTGCTTCACGAAACTATCGTCGGCTAGGGCGGTATAGTGGGTCAACAATAACTCTGCCAGCCGTTCGACGATTAGCAGTATAGTGGGGCGTGGAATGGTCTGTGGGATGGCATCGTTAAGCAGCTCGTGCACGTGATGCAGACATTTCTGTACCGGGAAGCTCGGTTGCGACGGTACACGGATCGTTGACTGGATTGGTTGGTTGTTTTCATCGTTCTCTTCGATCGTAACTATCTCCCAGACAGGGAAATCGTTTAGCAGGGTACCGTACCCAACAGCAACGGGTAGCGATGGCCAAAGCTGCTGGAACCGTTCAACCCATAGCGTCCAACATTGTAGACTTTCGTCCTCGAGCAAACCGGCAACTTTAGACCACCGGTCGGGATCCTCCGCCGAAACTGCAATGCTAGACGATGACTTCCGCCCCGAAGAAGACCAGCCTTCAGATAAAACACCGATCGTTGTTGGAATGAAACATTCCCGCAGCGCCGGACACAATTCCCTCACAGCCGT